>CADDXX010000306.1:772731-791797 GCA_902810485.1 Alauda arvensis | reverse complement strand
TTTTTTGTYGTTTCTGTTRGTGTTTGGGGGATTATTTTTTCTATTTTCATGACTGCAGAAATGTAAGTGGTGAGGATGAGAGTTGACATAAACTGTAGTACCTCTCTTGGTGTGATTCTTACAAGTAGCCCACTACACTTTGGTATTTCCTACTTGAACCCCAGAGGAAAATAAATCACAAGTAAAAGCTGCCAGGCAGCTCATAAAGAGGGGTTAGAAGGCTTCAGTCAAGAGCCATTCTCATCTTCCAAACAGTTTTTCTTAAGGCATTTCTGGGATAGGCTGTCAATCACAGGCTTTGTTAKACCAGAATCTAAAACCTCACCCATGCAAGACCAGGCCTTTAACAAGAAAATCTGTGGTGCTGTAAATGGGGATCTGTGAGAGCATAAAATGCAGGGATGTGTATCAAGAGTGACAGCACTGGCACTCCCAGATGGCCTGGCCTGACCTTGCTTACTCCATAAAAATGTTGTGAACAAGCTGTTAGCACCCTCAGAGCCCTGAAGGAGAGTTCTCCTCTCTTGGGGCACAGATGATTGTCTTGGCTTCACCTCCAAAGGAGTGTGGGACAAGGAGTGCATGTCATACCTGGAAGAAAAATGTGTGGAGCACAGACTCTTTCATAAAGTTTTTTCATAAAGTGACTTGCATCTTYCACTGGATCAAAGAAATCTCTGGTTCTTTTGGATTGTTTGGAACCCATTTTGCTGCTTTTCCAGCCTACTTTCAATCTTGTTTGAGGGAATGGACCTTTGTAGGGAGCCCAGACTCCTGCCTGTGCCCAGTAGCTCAGAGGTGTTTCTGAGTGGCACAGATGTTGTTATTCTGACACCCAGAATAACTCCACAATGTACATTTGATTTAGTGTTTCCATRGTTTTTATAATGCATTGGCAATTTTCTGCTAATTTAAAGTTAGCACCTGTGATGACACCATGCAGCCTCTCTGTGGCCTTAATTCACCAAACCAGAGATGTTCATGAAGATCATAAATGCAGCATTTTTCCCTGCCTGTGTATTTCCTGTGTGCCTTCTGAAGAGTTTTCTTGCAGAGAACCTTTGGGCAGCCTGCCTTGGAGAGCCCCCATGGCATCCCCACCTCTCCAGATGAATTTTTCCCTCCTTGCAATGAGATGGGAACAGCAGCAGCAAGGCACAGATCAAAAATCACCAACCAAATGGGTGGATATGGAGACAGAATGATTGAGTGTGTTCAGTGAGACAAACAGGACAAACTGAGCAGAAATCAGTAGGAACCTTTTATTGGTAATGATTACCCAGCATACCAGCTGATTAAAAATGTGATGTATGGATRAAGAGAATTTAACTGGATGCAACACATGCAGGAGGAAAATTARGGTGAATGAGCACAGAACATTTAATTGGACAAGCCACAAGTGGGACCTGAAAAGATCACTGACTTTGCAGGCATACATTGTACTAATGGGATGGATAGACAGCTTTTCATAATGGATTTTATCTYTTCATCTCATGTCTGATGTCATTCTGACATTTGTGTCAGGCCAACAAAATCCCTCCACAAACAAAACAGGAACTTACAAGTCCTGGAGTGTTAYTTACATAAAAATCAATGTGCATGGGAAATAGATGCTTGTAATTCCAGGTTTGTATCCACTGGAGCAATTCTAGGTAGGCCAGACATTCAGTAATTAAAAATGGAAAAGAAATCAGTAGGGTTCATTTAATTAACAGYTCTTTGTTACTTTGAGTAGCTTTATACATTTGCCAGCTCAAGGAAGATTTCASAATGTGCCACTCTTTACACAGGCTACAGGAGGTGAGCATTTGATTGTCTGGTATTTGTGTGGACAGGGAGGTCTGAGTTKATTTTGGTGGCAGAATTTGGAATTTGTATTATTACCATGGGGTCATGAGGGTGAATGTCAGCTTTCTAGATCCTYTGTTACTCTTAAATTGCAATGAGCTATAATTGGTTTTAATTGCTATAATTGGGTCTTTGTTTTACCTAAATTTTTTTTCAGGGAACATGTTCAGCCTAGAAGCCACCAGGGTTTTTTCATGCACAAGGAAGGCTGATTCTGCTTGCACGCAGAGGATCCTATGTCAGGAGCATGTTTAATTAAGGTGACAGGAATCCTGAGCGTGTTTTCCATGTGAGAGCTCACATTTCTGAAAGCACAGAGGGTTCAGGAGTTGCAGCTGTAAATTTGTTGCAATGCTCTGGGACCTCTGAAGAGTTCTCAGAGGAGACCAGAAGAATATGAGCAAYAAATTTCCTGTGATGCTGCCACATCACCAGTCAGGTGGCTGGAAGGAGGGGGAAGATAATGGGATAAATTCTCTTTTCACTTGATGTCCTGGCAATGGCACAAATATAAACTGGTTCTACCAAATTTTATGAGGTGGGTTTTGTCCACATCTTTTCCAGTTGCTCTCTGAAATGAATTCTGGCTTAAAATATGAATGGAGATGATTTTTCCAAGTTGGTGATACAAAGTTTTGGATACAGAGCTCTAAATCAAAGGAATAAAGACCTGATCCCTTGCATTCTGACTGAGTCTTTGACCCAAATTTTACGTGTATAAATGAAGACAAGTCACCAACAGCAAACAAAAGTGCTGCAAAAGTAGTATGTATGTTAACATAGATAATAAATGAGTCTTGACTTATTGCCACAAGCAGGACAACTTCATGGTTGCATCTTAAATGTTAATGTTCAAATGTTGCTTATCAGAACAGTAAGTAGCAAATCAGCATAAATGCTTCAAATATGGTGCAGCAAAATGGGCTGTTTAGCTTAAAAGGAAAAATGAAATCCTAGACAGGGAGATGCCCCATATGCTGCTGTGATTGTAGTAATGGAGTCCTTGTACAAGCAAATACGGGTAAATAATAGTAACACAACACAATTTATTTAGAAACACCAAAAAATCCTCTGTGAATTTAATGCCAGATTCTTGACCCTGTTTGCTTCCTTAGAGGAAGTGAACAATTCTTCATGATACAACTCCCTTATTCTGCTCAAAACATTTGCAAGCAGATTGCAGTTGCCAGTTTTTGGCTTCAGCTTTATTTAGTGGCTATTTTAAAATGTGTTATTTCTGAATTGGCCAGAACTRTTGAAGCTGTGTTTTTCAGTTAAGGAATTAGATTAGAGGAAGTTGCATGAGACTGGTTTTGGTACCTTTTTACTGAAGCAAAAGCAGTGGCTTGGTGAGAGGTTGATTCTAGCTTGGAGCTTTTACTACTGAGTGTTGGTGGTCAGGGGGAGGCTGAGCCCATGTTGGCCATCAAAACCCACACAGACATCTTGAAACTCATGAGTCTGCTGTGAAAAAAAATGAATAATCACTTGCTAGTCTGGTTTATATAAACTTACRGTTGGATTCACAGAACTTGGAGGGTGCCTCTGGAAATTGTGCAGTTCCAGGCACAGCTGAAAGCAGGGTGAGGAGGTGCCAGGGGATGATTCCCAGTTGAGTTTTGATTTAATGTGAAGATTCCACAACCTGTCTCACAGGGAAACCTGGTCCAGTGGAAATGTTGTTTCTCATATTTAAATTCAATTTCCTGTGCTTCAACTGGGGCCAGTTCACCTCATGCTGGGATGTTCTTCCCCCAGTCCAGGAATTTGCATTTCCCTGTGTTGGACTTCAGGAGATTCCTGCTGGCTGTTGATCCCTGAGGGACTGGAAGCCAGACTCTCTAAAAATTATTCATTTTAACATTGTGGCTGCAGAGAAAATTGAACTTACAGTTTCATGTTGGATTAGATGGATTTATGGGAATAAAATCAATTAAAAATTTACATAYCCTGTATAAAATTGCTGTATCAGCAGCAAAATAAGTTAAACCCTCATGTGATTTTTGTAGCTGCAATTTAGTTACTTAAATTAGTTTGAAAAGTTGACTTTTGGCTAAATTGTGTCATTGATTTTTTTTTTAAATAAAAATTTTTATTGAGTCTAGAGATGCCTTTTTGCAAGGAAAAAACAGAGTTTTGCAGAAATGATTTTGTGTTAGCATCTCAATTTTATATTTACAGAATGAATGTTAACACAGAGCTGTGCAAGAGCTTTCATTTCTTGTGTGGGTGTTCTTGTTTTTCTTCTTTTTATTATATTGCTGAAAGAGGTCTGTAGAGATTCCTGTTGAATATCACTGAAGAAATGAGAGAATTCAATCAGAAATCTGAAATGAAGMAAGCAGTCAGAGGCTGTGGGGACAATAACAGTCACTTGTGTTGTCATGTGTTTTTTAATTACCTCCTTGATTAATGAAGGTGTCTTGATATGCCTGAGAAAGTAATGGCCCTTTAGAAGTGAAGAAGAAAATTATTTTTTTTTCTTTGCCTTTTGAGCTTTAGTTTACACTTAGAGACAAAATGGTAAATTTGTAAAAAGCTGAAGTTAAAAAAGTAAGCTGCAAGTGTAAGTRAATCTCTGCTCTTAGCTCCAATTAACCAGTTTTCCCAGCAGCTGCTGCTCTTTCTTGGTTATTTTATCTGTTCAGTTTACTTTCTTCTGTGCAGGGAAGGAGCTTAATTACTTTTCAGTCTAATTCTTCCTTTCTTTTTGCCTAGCTTTAGCTTTTTAGGCAGAATTTGTAAGCTAAGGTGAAGGTAAATGCTTGGTTTCACAGGCTGCAGAGGACTTTGTTGTGATGCTGTGGATTTCAGCTGTATCTGAAGCAAAGACCATTGTTCTTCTGCCTGACCTTTTTAGTTAWAAGGACTCTGAGTCACACCAGAGCTCTAAAGATCAATTTCCATCTGTGAACTGYAGTGACAGCTCCTCCCTGGTGTGAAATGGGTCAGAAAGCACCAGTTTGATCTGAAAATGGAAGGCTGTGAACTCGGAGGGGGCTGCCACATCCCTTTCTGACCATTTTTAAGGAAGAAATCTCACCACTGGTGAGATTTCTTCCTTTCTTTCCTTAAAGAAAGGCTCAGTGCTGGCAAATATTGAAATTCCTTAAATCTGCCATTGCAGCACGTGATGTGATCTCCCAGCCCATGGGAGGAATAAATCAGAATATGCAGGAGAGTGTTCTACCTGTGTTAGAGCTGCTTGGAAGTAAACCCAAATATTCTGTGTCCAYGAGGAGTTAAAACTCCCTTCAGAGCACTCACCTTTATAAGTTGGGGTGGGTCTTTTCCACCCTAAAAGGATTAGTTGTGATCACCCTCCAAATCATCCTCACACACTCAAATCCCCTTGGAGCAGCAGAAAGGGATAGACCTGACTCACATAAGATCATGTTCTTCTAATGCAAATAACTCTGAGTCAATCCAGAATTACTTCATTAAAATCTGGAGTACCAGCTACARTTCTGCTGTAAGCTAAAGAAAAAATAACTCAATAAGCCCCTTGATATTGAATGATAAACTTAAAATGCCAGGCACCTTCCTTTAGAGGTGGCTGACTGATTTATCAAACAGCAGAAATCTCAGTCATAACATTTTCTGAAAACATTAATTTAGGTCTCTTGAAAGCAAGGGGATATTAAAAGGCTCTTGAGATAAAAGCTAGGAGATAAATGCAGGAAATCAAGTATATTATTTATGCCAGAAAGGAAAAAAAAGTACCTGCAAAAGCCTCATTTGGATTTTGCTAATGCTGTCAGATCTACATAGAAACATGAGCTGTTGCAGGTAATTTTTCCTCCTTCCTTCTGCAGAAGACTGAGAAAATAATGGCATCAGTGTTTTATGAAACAAAACCTACATGACAAATATTTGCGCAAAATGTTTTTAAAACTCATCCTGCTTTGTTGGAAGTGACTGATTTGTCTGGTGGTTTTCTCTTGAGACTTTCAGTTTTCCTTTGTTTCAACCTGAATTAAGACAGTGGGTTTAGAAGTCTCTCAGTCTGGTTCCTACATTTTATATAASCAACTTTTGGAGAATGATTATGGTTGAGGGTTTCTAATTGTGTTGGAAGGCAATGCAAGTTGGATTTGTGGATGAAATAGCATGGAAAGTATAAAAAAAAAAAAAATCACTTGCAGGGGATGTGGGGGGAAGGAAGAAATCTCTGGTTGATTTTCCTGAGGGAATAAATCAGAAAACAGAAATCAGAATGATTGACCCAATGTCAAWCATCTCCACAGATACTTGGGACCAAGTATGATTTAGTATGACTGCTCAGTCGTTTTAACTCTTATTTAAAAATATTTCAATATCACTAAATGTTTAAAACATCTCCTGCTCAGTCATGCAGGAACTTCTCTTCCACAGGATAAGCTATTTTATTCCTCATTTAATTAGCCTGTCTTTGCTGGTCTCTTCACCCTGGGATGCAGTGACAGGACAYGTGGGAGTGACTCAAAGCTGTGCCAGGCCAGCTTCACACTCAATATTAGAATTATTCTTTACCAAGAGTGGTCAAACACTGGGCAGTGTTTCCCAAGCCTGTCTCTGTTTAGGAGCCATTTGGACACTGCTTTTAATAATTTGCTTTAGCTTTTGGTCAGGCAGTAGAAATAGATGATAATTGTTGGTCCCTTCCAACTGAAATGTTCTTTTCTGTTCCATTCTCCATGTTCCCTGCTCTCTCTGCTTTCATTGCTTGCTTGGAATCAGGAAGTTTGTGTGGATGAACACAGGAAGATCCTGTGTAAACAAATTGAGCTAGTATTTGATGTAAATATCAAAAAAGTCAGTAGGCAGTGTTTAAAAGATATTTATGCTGTCAAACAATTGGATATGATCTCACTTTCTCGTGTTTTTTAGTATGGCAAAGAGGCTGGAATCTCAATGAAAAATAACCCTGTGTGCAGGGAATGCCTCTTGTAGGAGGGCAGGTGATGGGTAGGAGTTAACTGTGAGGAGCAGGGGAATAATTTGGATGTGAACATCCATGGATCTGGCCTTGATTCTATGTGTTGTTGTATGGTATTGTTTGGAAATGTGGATTTACCTCTAACAGTTGCAGTCCCATTCCCCCCAGCTGAACTCTGCTTATTTGGGCTGAAAGCATTCTCAGGATTACTCCTAAATCAGGTTTGGTGTCTACTCCCCTCCTCAGTTCTGGGAGAAGAAGAGAGAAATCTCTTGGGTTTTTTTCATTTCTCTGAACCAGTTACAAATTCTGTGCAGCAGCCTGTGTGTGAATTGTGTTCTTAGCCAGGTAAAGCCTCTCTCAGAACATCCCAGCACCTTTGCTGGTCACTGGCTGCTTGTTGATATTTTATTCTCTATCTCTTCACASCTGACTGCTGCACTCAGTGATTGTCACTGTATGGAGCATTGCTGTTGTATTATCCCCAAGGAGGTGCCTTCTCTGAGGATGTTAAAGYTGATTATATAATCCATGCTCACACTAGACTTGCCTGATGAAGCACTAATGAAATGAACACAGCATTTGTGTTGTTTCTTRCTGTGCCACTATAAAGAAAAAAGATTGGGAAATATTATGCCACTAGAATGAAAGGACAGGTAGCTCCTCCTCCTTTTTTCCCACTAAATAATTAAAATCAGTCAGCTGTAAGAACAAAAATATTTTTTACATGTCAAAAGCCATCCATCTGTTTAAAAAATTAAAGTGATTTATGTGCTTCAGAGTGAAGAAATTAYTGAATTTCAATAGAAATGTTTGCTATCCTGAGATAATTTTTGTAAAATATTACCTCAGTACTTGTAATTATAGTTGGGTATCTAAATTTGAACTGTTAATTATCTTTAGCTAGGAATTTCATGGAGGATAATCATATTTCCTTCACTTGAAAATGAACATTTTAAGTAACAAATGARCTACAAGCCACAGGTTTTTGGCAGTAATTGCTGCTATTCCCCTATTTTCAAGATAAATCTCTTAATTAACAGCTGTATGGCACTGTCTCACTGAAATATTTCATCCTTTTAGAAAAGAATCCAGGGAAATAGGGAATGGATTTCTGAGATACTCAGGGAAAGAAAAAAGTCCTGTGGGATTTATTGGCTTCTTAATTCAAACTCTAAGTCTACTCAGGAATGGTTGTGTTCAATGCTTCTCCCTCTTCTCTGGAATAATTCCCTGTGAATGCTCAACAAGGGCTCTTGGAATCCATGGGGGGCTTGTGAAATGAAATCCTTGAAGTTTAGTTTTCCAGCCTTAATTATGAATCAACTCTTTCAAGCCTGTTTAAAGGTTCAGATGATGTGTATACCTCAAAAAGATTGTCTTTTTTTTTTTTTTCTGAATTAAAAAAAACCCTGTTTTTTAATATAGGAATCCTGGCAGTGTAAAACAGTGGTGTAGGGTCACTGTGGGATTTGGGTTGGGAGGGACCTTAAAGATCATCCAAGTTCCACCCCCTGCCATGGACAGGGACACCTCCCACTAGAGCAGATTGCCCTAGAGCCTTCTCCTCTCCATGCTGAACAACTCAGTTATTTAGCACTTCTTTTAAAAGTTACATTTTCTCCCTTTTCTGTGCATGTTTAAAGGTGTTAATCCCAAATCTACTGTGTACAACAGAACAGAGAGCAGCTCCAGTTTTGCTCTCTTCAGATAGCARACTTCATTCTAGACTGAATTGGGAATGAAGATGCCCAATTGTCCCWGATTTTCTCAAGAGAGTTACTTAAAATTCTCTCTCAAGAGAGTTTTTGGCAAGTTTGGAGCCCCCTGAACTCAGTGACAGCACARTGCTGCTGTGCAGCCACTTTCTGCTTGGTGTCCTGGTTCACTTTGAGAGTGGTGGTGAAAAAGGCTCAATTTACCTTCCCCCTGTCCAGACTCTGCTTCTCTCCATAAAACCCCAGTGAAAGGTTCCTCTTGGATGGATCAGGCTTCATTGCTTTGCATCTGCAGGAATAAATACCATTTTCCTGTTCCTGCTGTGTGTCACACCATGGTAAGAGAAGCAGTGATTTTCTGTATAACCCTTCTTGCTCAGGCTGGGCATAGTCCTGGGCCTTCCCTAGTTCCTTTTTGAGGTATTTAGGGGGAGTATTTGTAGTACTAAAACTGTAACTCCAGTAAACTCCCTGACACTGGTGACCATGAGTTTGACAGAAGCATTCTGATCCTCCACTGCAAAAACACTTCTATCCATGGAGATACTCTTCAGCCTGCCTTCTGTCTGTATTTTACATGCTAATCTGAATGCTTGGGCCRGTTTCCTTCAAATGAATTTTAAATGATGTGCACATCCCTGTAGGAGTGRTGCAAATACTTGGCAGGGTGAATGGAATGACAGGAGGCTGAGCAGGATCCTTATCCAGGATGCCACTGGTGGGACAATTCCAGCAAAGCAGGAAAGCAAGAAGTTACCCTGATCCATTGGCTGGAACTTGGTATCTTCCTGTGTTAATCTGGAAAAGAAAAAAATTGCTCTTGGTAGGGGTTGTTTGTTGYTAAATATCTCATAAATGGCCATAATTTGTATTAGAGCTGAAGAGGCAGTGATCTGAGGCTTGTGTCCAGACACTGTGCTTAAAAAGAGAAATTGTTAAAAGTAATTCCAGGATCTGAGCTGGTTTAATCTTCTCTTTGCTATGTTCTCAGGGAAGGGGGATTTTTTTCCCAAGGTTTCTACCCACAGAAATGGAAAAGTGGGCTGTGGAACAGGTTTGCTTTTAGGACTTCTTGTAAAAGGCATCATGAACTGAACAAATCAAAACTTAGCTCTCGTTTTTTAGTGGCAATGAGATGCATCCTGAGGCCACCTTAGGAATTTCAGGTGAAATGAGGTATCTGGAAAAGYACAGATTCCATGTCACCAAAAAATKTCACAAGAATTCACTGTGACAGWGGTGCAAAAACAATCTAATGACTAATGCTCTTGCTTTTCAGATAATATCAGTCTATTTTTGTTCTAACATGTCTCTGTCTCCAACATCTCTTTTTATTTCCCAAGTCCCTGCATGCATTTGTATTTTGTGATGTGCTTTTCATGTTGCTTCTGCTGAGCTGTCTTTCTCTGTGAAAAGAAATTAATAAAGCTAAGCCAAAGGGAAGGTGATTGACTGTCCCACTTGGAAAAAGAAAAATTAAAAATATTTTGTTACAAGGAGCTCATAACATTTCTTTGGGACTTGTACTTCTATAAAATGCTYTTTGAATTGAATTTCAGCATTAACATTTATGCATTTATTTGATATCATACTTTTTCCTTCAAGAAAGATAAACATTTCAGTCTTTGAGCAGTGTGAAACTAAAACATTCAGCAGTGGCCCTATAGCTGCTGGAATTCCTCAGTAGGCTGCTGAGCAATTCCAGTGATGAATAGTCTGTGTTTGCACTTGGGAAATGTGCAGTAATCACTGCAAAAATAAAGAATTGCAGACAAAGAGATGGATCATCTTATCTGGTCCTTACAAAGGCYATTTGGATGGTTGTTTTGTAATTTGATGTCACTTAAGTAAGCTGAGGGGATTTTCTTCAAAAACTGCTTAATGTAAAAAAGTAATTTATTGTGTGCTTAGCAAAGCRGCCATTAAAACTTGAGAGGCTGAAGATCCTCCTGGGGTGGTTTAAATTCCAGAAAAACACTCACAAAAGCAATTACATTCTAAAATGAATAATTTATTTGGGGTGCTTTAGATCAGATTCTTGTTTACAGTTTCTCACCTTCTGCATTTCAACTTGGTAATTGGTTGGGTCTGTGCAGACAGGTTTTTTTCCTCCCCTAAATCCCCTCTCTGGAGGGAATCAGGTCTCAGGATGGGATCTGTGGTGTCTCCAGRTGCTGTCATCCTCCTTATCCCTTCTGAACTAGTTTTTTTAAAAAAGAACATCATAGAAACAGACTGAACAATTGGGCCTAATGTATTTTTATTTATTCAAATAATGATAATGCATTTTAAAGCATTTTAACAAGCCATGACAGAACCTGTGGCTTTTCTCCTGAGAGTTTTTCCTGAGTTCAGCAACTTGTGGCATCAGGACTTCTTTAACACCAATTGTTAAAAATACCTCATTTCCTCATTCCTTTCTTCTCTTACAACACTTAAAATCAATTAAATCTTTTGTGTCTGGAATTTGTATCAACATATTTTGAGTTGACTTTRTTTTGAAGTAAATCAAACTGATTTTTTTCTATTCCTTTACATCAATGTCTCCAAAAAGGACTGGTTGATATTTTATGTTGATTTTCCTTTCTTTATATAAAGATAGTTCAATTTATTTTCTGGAAGAAGACAGCTTAGAAGTGTTTTTGTATGAATTTTTGCTTTGCTGAATTTTTGGGATCTGTCTTCTCAGTAATTTTCACTAGGACAGTAGGCAGGGTGTAACCCTTCAGGGCACGTGTATATTTGCATTTCCTTCATGATGCAGTGCTGTRTTGGCTCCAGCTGGTGCAGGAAGAAGTGCTCCAATATATTCCACTGATGGAGCAATTCTTCAGTGCAAATATCTCCTTTAGGCCCAGGATTCTTGAAGAGTGAATTGTTTTTCTTCAGACTGACATCATCAAAACAGAGCCATCAGGCAAAGTTGCCCACATGGGGTGCACAGCAATTGAGTGCCTTGAATTCTGTAGYTACTTTTATCATGGATATCCCACATCCCAGAGCATTTTGCTGTTAATTCCATGGTTTTTTGCTGCTGACTCTGCATGCACTTGGGACTGTTGGGTCAAGCAGCTCTTKGTGGATTTGCACACTGCAGGGTAAGGGAAGTGAATCTGGAATCCTGCAGTGTAAGGATTCTCTGCACAATGTCTGTTCTACAGCCACAATATTAATATTATATATTATTATATTATTAGAATATTACAGATTTCTTTTCCCTCATATATCAGGTGTGGGTCCCCTAGAGAGGTGTTTGTGACTCTCTTCTTTCTGCCTTTTTTAGTTTGGAGAAACACATCAACCACCCAAGGCAAGATCTGCCTTTGTGTTTATTACAAATACAGATCCTGCTGAACTCCCACATTCTTCCATGAGCACTTCCTTCTGGAAATGTGGCACTCCCTGAAAAGAACCCCACAAATTTGGGGGAAATAGTCTTTTTTAAATATCACCAGATTCTCTCTAAAGCTCTTTTAGCTAAATCTGCTGCTGCTGTGCCCCACACTGACAATTGCTGGTAAAATTGCCTGGTAAATGGTACCAATCCTAAATGTGAGTCTGTGTGAACTGAACACCTACTTTAGAGTTTGGGCAGTATTTGAGTCCTCTAAATTGCTGGGCATTGTAGATTGCCTGAACATGAAGCCACAAAGCAATTGATTTTTCTGCCTGGGAATACTGCCTCCAGATTGCAGTTCACCTAAAAAATAACAACCTGAGGTGAAAAATAGAAATGTAAGACAAAGGGGTTTTTTTGGGTGGAAAAGTTTTTGTGCAAATGATTGCATTTGATATTGCATATCTAAAACAGATATCATTTTAATCACTCCATTTACTCATCTGGAAGATGAAATGATACAAACAAGTCCTTTCCTTGTCCAGTGTCTCTCTGGAAGGTGTAGGAGCTGCAACAGGAAAAGTTCAGTGCAGAAATTTGATTGCTGAGTTCTCTTGTCACTGCCACTCGTGCATGTTCTRTAGAAACTGGGTAATGGGACCTAAAAATCTCATGTAAATATAATTCAATTACACTGCAAACTGTCTGAGTCCTTTTCTGCTTTGAGCTTTAATGATTCAGAATAGGTCTAAAATCAGGGAAGGTGTGCTGAAGGTTGAAGCATGGGAAGGCTTTTGTGGCTCATGTTAAAAACCTGCTTAAATGTTTAATTTAGTGTCTGGTGTCTCCCCCAGAGGAAAAAGGTAAATTGCTGAAGGAGGAAAAAAATTAAATTTCTGTGGGATAGGTGAAGAGGCAACGCAGTGTTTGCAGACATGTCAGATTGTGTGAAAGCTGAGTATATATGTATTAGAAAAAAATTAAATTACTTCTGATTGTTCCCTTGCCTGGTTGCTTGCATTGCTCCACAGGTAGCACCACTGCTGTGGAGGATGTATATGTGTCATGGATCTTGCTGAGAATGTGTTTTCTCATTCACTTCCCCAAAAATGGGATTTTCTTCGAGTTTGCAAGATCATGACTACTTTAATAAAAAAAAAAAACAAAAACAAACAAACCCAACCAACCAACCAAACCAGGGCTGATTACAGTTTGCTGTAGTGATGTGTTTTGCTTTATCAGTTGCATTTTCAGGCCTTGGCTTCACCACCTTCTACCTGGCTGGGAAGCTGCACTGCTTCACCGAGAGCGGCCGCGGGAAGAGCTGGAGGCTCTGTGCTGCCATCCTGCCCCTCTACTGTGCCATGATGATTGCCCTGTCACGGATGTGTGACTACAAACACCACTGGCAAGGTGAGACTGGGACATTCCCTGTTTTCCTGCTCTTTTTTTTTTTCTTAATTAGCCATTTCTTTCTTTGATTTTTAATTTTTTAAAAATTTTTTTTCCCAGTATATCATGCGAGTTAAAACACGATGGTTGTGCTGTAGATTTTCCTTGCTCCTGGATTGATGCTGGGGTTTCCTAGCAGGGTTGATTTAGCTAGCACTGACCTTCAGGCCTCTGCCACAGCATCCTCTCCTCCCTCCCTGCAGGCACATTTGGAGTGTAGCACCCCTCAGCTCAGCTGCATCTGTCACTGTTGTCTCAGAGTCCTTCAGAATTCAGGTGTGAGATGTGACTGATGCAGAAGGCTGTGCTATTTATCAATTACACACTCACGTGTGACAATCCAGAAAATACTGCCATTTCTTTATTTTACCATTTCTTGACCTTCTTTATGGCCACCTTTGTAGCTTCCTTGCTTTACCCATTTCTTCTGCTAGGTAAACCAGCCTGTAATTACTTTTCCCCTATTTGTCCCTATATTCCTATAAGAAATAGCATTCTGATGCTCGTACACAGGCCATCCTGGCTTTCTGTGATATTGCTGGTGCTGTACTGCTGGCCTTGCAGATTGAACTCCTCTCAAGGTCCCGAGTGCTCCTTTCAATCACCTGAAATTCCAATTTCACACTGGTTACATGCTGTTTCCTGTTTGCCAGCACTGTGGTGGGTTGACCCTGGCTGGGCACCAGGTCTGTCACTCCCCTCCTCAGCTGGAAGGGTGAGAGGAAATGCASTGAGAGGTTCATGAGTGGGATAAGCTGAGGAAGAGATCACTCAGCAGTTGCTGTCACGGTGCTTGGAGCAGCTCCTGCCCCTCCTTCCTCACTGGCCTGGGTGTCAGCATGAGGAACATGTTCCTCTCACATGTTCTCACTCCTCTCTCCAGCTGCCAYTGCAGCTGTCCAGATTTTTTTTCCCAGTTTTTTTAAAATCTGTTATCCCAGAGGTGCTCCCACATCCCTGCTGTGCTCAGCCTTGGSCAAAGACAGATCCATCCTGGAGCTGGTGTTGGCTCTGCTGCACATGGAGAAGCTTCTGGCAGGTTCTCACAGAAGCCMCCCCTGCAGCTCCCTCTGCTACCAAAACCTGGCCCCAAATCCCAGCACAAAGCATTCTGTTGGTTCCTCCATATCATTTCAATTAATTGCTGCATTGCTCTGTCCCCCTGAGCACCCTCTGGTCTCACCCAGAACCAACCTCAGCCRTGCTTTCTGTCATCCTGCTGTGCTCCTGCTGCTGCTTAATCACCAGCCACTGGCCTTGACATGTTCTCTGAGGAGCYTCCTGGTTTCCAGCAGAGCCTTGGCTTGTTTCAGGACTCCTCACTCTCCTTTCCTCAGTGACACTGGGGCTGGAGAGAGCCCCCAGCACGAGGTGCTGCCTCTCCAGGCTGGCAGGAGGCACAGAAAACACYTGACACTTGGCCTGAGCTCTCTGTTGGAGAGAAAAGGAGGAGTGTGAAGAAATGTGGAGAGTCCAGGTTTTCTGTTCCAAGTGTGCAGTGTGCACTGTCTCCTACCAGAATTATTCCTGTGCTGTGAGGCAGGGTATGGTGCTGTGCTTTGTGCAGCCAGGGGCCCGGGGCTTGGTTCATCACAGCTGCTCCTGTCCTGCCTTGGAAGTTTAAGGAGATAGAGCTGCAAACTCATCTCTAACCCAAGAGCAGTTCTGGCAGACATCATCCTGCAGGTGACCTCTGCTTTCCCCTGAAGGAACTGTGCTCCCAAGGGAGAGACTTGTTCACTCTGGGCACAGCAACCTCAGGCCTTGGCTTTTCTGCTCAGCAGAGTCAGCTAATTGTGGTGAAATATTCATGGTGGCTTTGTGATGGAGCCTTAACTGTGCTGTGGGAAATGAGAAAGGACCATTAGTTTTGAGTCCAAGACTTAGCAGAGTGAAAGATGGAGTGTCCCTGTATTAAAAACCCATTGAGTGTGCTTACAGCGTTAATATTGTGAGAGCTTTATGAGCTCCCTTCAATTTGGCCGGAGAGAGAGTGATATTCAAGGCCTTGGTATTGGTTTTAGTGAGTATCAGGRTATTTCACTCTGAATCCTGAATTCCTGAATACATCAATTCCCAATATATAAGTCCCTGTACAGGCTGATAATTCTGAAAATGTTAATTTACTCATTAGAGGGAGAATTTTGTATGGAAAAAAGTAAAGAGAAGGAAAGAGTATTCTTTCTCCTTTATGGACAAAGGGGAAATAAAGGAAAAAATTAAAAGAGGAAAGTTATTTCTACCATGAAATCAAACAAAAGACAGAATTTGTTTTTTTAAAAACAGGAGTTAAAAGACTTGCCTGTGTTTTATCCTTATTACCCCCAGTCAAGCAAGGTCAGTAAGGCAGAAACCTTTGGCAAGAATCATGTAGTGAATTTGAATTACTGTGGTGCCCAAGCTGAGGCCCAGAGTTGCATAATTTGTGTAAAGGTTTTAAAAGAAATTATCTGGGCAAATTTTCAGCAAGCCTTAAAATCCCAGGGAACTTAAAGAGGGCTGGCAAAAATCTGGTGTTTCTGCATGATTAAAAATAGTAACCATAGGCTTGACCTGATAAGCAAAATAAAAAAGTAGCTGGAGCACAATTCAGTCAAAGTAGGATAATCTGAGCATTGCACCCCACACAGGTTTACAGAAATTAATCTTGTCACAATAACTAAATTTTTTACAAGTTGATTGGTGCTGTGCAGTGGAAATTCTTGCCCTCAGTACCTTTAATACCATTACAGTTTGGTAGGGACAGGCTGATGAAATCCAGCTTCCAGTGTGGGTAGGATGAGTTACTGTCTGCACACAATCACCTTTTAAATTCTTGTTTGAGCCCCTGTTACATGAATTTSTGATAGATTCATTATGTCCTTTAGTGTGGAGGAAGAGAACATAGGATTAGAAGGCATCTCCTGGGTCATTCCATGCAGTCCTGTTCCTCAAATGTGGCTTACAGTCACATTTCTTAGATTTATCCACCTCAGTGTTACATTTTTCAGGTTTTCTKGCCCTAGCCATTCTTGCTAGAAGGCATCTCACTCCTCTGATGATTACAAACTATCTGTTTCATTGAAAATTGARCCACATGTTTGTTCTAATAAAAATCACACTGGCAAACCAGGGTATTTAATCTGTATTTAAGGACTTGAGACAAAAATAATTTGTATTGATTTACCCTTCTTTGCCAGTCAACTCAACAATTCACCATTTTTATTACACTTTGGGTTTTTTCAAATTGAAAGAATGGAAACACAGGTTACACAGAAAATGTGTTGTCAGGTCATATTTTAACCAGTGCCTTTTGCCTCACTTCATTATTCTTCAAGTTAAATCTGAGGCTTTCACAGAGTGTGTATTTTCAGTGAAATTTTTCTCTTGCTGATTGTAAATGAAACACAAGATGAGGTATTTGAGTAAGAAGCAGAACCAGAAGGAATCCTCCACAGAAAATTTAAAATTCCCTGTGTGTGAGAGCTGTAAATATTTCATCCAGTAGCCTTATTTTATCTTTATTTTCTGATAGGAGTATGGGATAGTAAAAAACATCAAAGAAAGATATTCAAAAGGTGTTCAATCAGTTAACAGGCATGCTTARTCTTTGACCTTTCAGATGCTTTTGGTAAGAATTAATCCAGCTTGAAATTTTTCTTGGCAGTCTGCTTTTGTAGGAGGGAGAACGTCCATGGGCTGCCTACCCACAGCTGTGGTCTGGAACATCAGGAGTGTTTGATACCCCATGGAGGCTGTTCTATTCCCAGGGCTCATCTCCCAAAACGTGGCCAACCATCCACAATTTGTGTGTTCAAAACATTGCACAGCCCCCCAAGGACTGATTCTGTGTGTCCAGTGAGATTGTGGTGTTTGGTTCCAAATTCTTGAGGAAAATTCAAAATCCACACTCTCTGTGTTAAAACACTTTCACACAAACCAAAGGTGTTTTATTTGCAGCTGTCACTCCTGGCTGCCCTTGCCCTGGTAACGTGCTTCTGCTTTTGTTGCTTTTTCCCCCCAGATGCTTTCGTTGGAGGGGTCATTGGCCTCATTTTTGCTTACATTTGCTACAGACAGCACTACCCTCCTCTGGGGAACACAGCCTGTCACAAATCCTATGTCAGCCTGCTGGACCAGAGCTCAGTGAAGAAGGAAGAGAGACCYACAGCAGACAATGCCACTGGGCTGCCTCTGGAGGGAATAACCGAAGGTCCCGTATGACTTTGAGAAATGTGCAGAWTGAACTTTTAGCCTTCTCACATTTCCTCCAAACTGGTCTCTTAACAGTGGTTCTTACTGTACTTTTTTTGTTTGTTTGTTTGTTTCTTTCCTTTTTATAAAGGGAATTTAAATATTTTAATTTTAATGCCATGATACCATCATGCTTTTAAAGTTAMGCTTTCGGTTCGTACTGACTTGCTGAATTATCTGTTTTCAGTCTACTGCAAACAGGTAGAACTACCCAAGGGAAGGGGAAGGAGCATTACTGAAAACAATCTTGTGTGGAGAATGGTTAAGAGGGTAATTTTGAGATGTGGTTGAGCATGTACTAGATCTGGAAACAGATTTTCTGAAGTACTGRGTATCTTCTACAAAGTTCTGGTCATCGTCAGCACTCATGGATTTCGATGGGTGGCGAGCACACAGCACTTTTCATCAGCTGTCCCACATCTGTCATTTGATAATTTAGGGCATCATCCTTACTGCCTTCTGACATTAACAAAAATCTCCACRTGCTGGTGGGACTTTGTATTAATTGTCAAGTCTTGCCAAGGTCTGAGCTACTGATGAGTAAGAAGGCGAAAGGTGTGGATGGTGAAGTGCTTCTAAGAGCCAAGCCTTGTGCATTGGTAGTTCCACAGGATGATTCTCACCTCCAGGAAATTCCATGCTGTTAAAATTACCAAGAACAACATCCAGGATGGATTAGAAACTTGGTATTGCATCTTCAGCAATTTTTGAGAACTCTTGCAGTGTTTGCAGTCAAAACAAATCGAAAGGGAAGAACACCCACTGCATTTAACAAGCTGAAGCCTTTCAAACAGGTGTTTAAAACCCCCTCAGACTGGGAGGATAAAAACCCACAAAGTTTTCTGTGGATCTCGGTGTGCCATGTTCATTCTYGTGCAGTGACTCCCTGCAGCATTGGTGACCTAAGGAAATGCAAAGATTCAAATTTGTGATTTTGGGCGCATGGCCACCAATGCTCGTGGTGGTTTCCAGCACTGTAACACATCCAGAAGAAGGCTGGAGACAGTTTTCCACTRATCCCAACCCCCATTTTCAGCTCACCATGCTCTTGGGCATGGTTTTTGCCAAGGTTGGCTTGGTACCTGAACTGGAGCTCACCTGAATCAAACCTCTGTTGGTACAGAGAAGGTTGATGAGTGTGTGACCTGAATTAATTAATTATCAGTGGGATTCTGTTTGTTACGTATGCACTATGCAGTATACATCACATTCCTGTGAGATGATGTTACCTTTGGATGGCAGAATGTCAGATTGCAGGTTTTTTCTTCTCCTTAGGTATCCTGTGAAAAAAAATGCAGGCAAAATATTCCAGACCACAGCCTGGCAGTTGAGCATTTCTTGGAGCAATCAAGATAATGTTGATCAACGACCACAATCACGGTGCTTCAGACTGGAGGAGACTGCTGCCATGATTATAATTTCTGTGTTCCTGTTGGAATATGCATTGGCCTTGTAGACATTTTGTGATTCAAACAGCTCAATGTCTTTATGTAAGGCTTGTCATTTACTTTCCTCAAAGCTAAGCTTTGTAGATTTTTTCTTTTTCTTTTTTTTTTTTTT
>CADDXX010000306.1:710485-772658 GCA_902810485.1 Alauda arvensis | reverse complement strand
TAAATTAGGGTCCCATTAAAAATAAACCTAGTAACTGTGTACAAGAGGACACAAAACCTTGCTGTGTATAAATTTATCTGRTATTTGGAAATGGGTATAAATAGGAAGTGACATTAAGGAACAGAATGTAACAGGTGTGAACCCAGGAGGTTCTGTAAAACCTTGCAAAGCTGGTGCAGTTCAGCTGTGTCAGAGGGAGGGTGTTTCCCTTACAGAATTCTGAGCTCCACAACAGAGACAGTTGAACTCAGCTGTGGTTTTCCTGGTGAATATACAGTAATTCACTGTACCAGCATCAGGAAGCAAAATGATTTGGCATTTGCACTGGATTTGACAGAACACTCCTCTGGTGTGGTTGAGATCTTATTCTAGAAATCCACAGAGTTCAACGGAGGTTTAATCTCCCTACAAAGTTTTTAAACCATCCTGCAGAATTCTGTAACAAATGCAGTTTTCTATTGCTTCACGTGGGAGGATCACTGAAAGCCCCAGAGTCAGGGTGAGGCTTTAGCCATCAGCTCTTTCTTTCAGCAGGAACCCTAGTCTTCCAGGTTATATGCAAAAGTTAAAAAAAAAATAAATAAAAATCTTCAATCAAAATTAGAAGTTTAATACTGATGCATAGAGCATTTTGCATGTTTTTATATAGATCTGGCTTATTCTCAGAATGGAGTGGGGCCTTTTAGGTGTGCTGTACACATCCTCAGTGTTTTAATGGCTTGTCTTTGGGATGAGGAGAAGCTACTGCAGCCCTCAAGTGAGTGGTGGCTGTGAAAGGGTTGGAGMATGAAGTGTAACACAGCATAAAAACTGAAATTGCAAGAGTAATTGGTGACCTCAGAAAAGCAGTAAAGAATAACACATTTTAATGGGAATAATTGAATCGAGAGTCGTAAAGTAGACAATGTAAAAGCTTTGATTAAAATGTAATTAAAATTATGGAAGACTTAATGGAGTGGAACTTGTGGAGGGGTCTGTAGGTGGCACAATCACCAGTGCAAAGTCAGCACAGGGAAGGCATTTYTGTGGATCAATGTATTTTTAATCTCATGCTTTCTCAATGTGAAGGAAATGCGATGTTGTAATGCACCAATAAAACAACACATGAATGTGGGTTTGTACATCCGTGTGGTGTCATTTTTTTGAGAAAAACACAATTCAGCAAGTTATTTTGTTTAATAAACTATGTAGAACATCACACACAAAAAAAGCCCTAAAGAAACAGTGTTACTGATCAACAGTCATTGCTGATGCTGTTAAAATGGAACAGCCTCCCTCCTTTAACCAAAATAATGCTCTTGAGCTTTCCTCCAGGCAGAGGTACAGTGTAAGTCTGCCAGGCTGAAACTCTGCAATTGTTACCCAGCTAAACCCAACAGGTCCCTTTCCCTGGCCCCATTCCATATCTGAAATAACCCTGCAAGTGCCATATTTAATTACAAATGTGCTTAGACCACAACAGGAGAGCAATAGCAAATCAAACACAGCAGGGATATCCTGAAACCCTGGGACTGGGAACCAGCAAAATGTCCCCACAGTGAATGCAAATCTCAGGCACTGGGGTAGGAACAGAGCATTTGTGCTGATTCACTCAGATTCCGTTGCTTTTTCTCATTTGGCCCTCTATTTTTTTTCCCTGTGCATAGAACAAATTATTTCTATTGAATGTGAAAAGAGAACCTAATTCTCCTTCTTTCTACTCATGGCAAAAAAAAAACCCCAAAAAAACCCAAAAAAAACCCCCCACAACTTTGCTCTGAACTGGGGGAAAAAAACCACCCAAACCAAAAGCCATATTTTAGTTTTGTGGCACTAAAATTCTAATTATTTTGAGACAACTGAGCACATCACATCCTGTAGATGGAATAAAGCCTTCACATGGGTTTTGTTCACAGTGTAAATTTTTTAATTTTTCTTAAAATTGCTAAGCAGGACCATGTTGTTGGGCAGTTAGGAGTGGCACCCACAGGCATTGTCTGAAATCAAATTTCTTACCACTCTCACCCACGTTTACAAGACAAAGTCTCACCTGCTATCTCCATACTTSTCTGATAAGCAGAATGCCTACATGCTTTCCTAAGAGGCTGAAACTGAATTAGAAGTTTCCAGTAGGATGCACCCAATCTAATTCAGTTTATGATATAGAGAACTCCTGTTGTATAGCTGTGCAAATTACTCCCTACTCAGGAACTTGCTCTGAACAGAGAAAAGACATTACCATTTYACCATTAAATTAAAATTTGCTCAACATGTATAAAATTAAAATTACAGGGCTGGGTGGGTGACTCCTGATGCACTGAATTAACAGAGATTCTTTTTGCAGATGGTACAGGATTTTTGCTTTAACTTGGAAAAAAACGCAAAAAAACAAAAACAACCTGCAAAAAACCAAACCAAACC
Source organism: Alauda arvensis (assembly GCA_902810485.1). NCBI lineage: Eukaryota > Metazoa > Chordata > Aves > Passeriformes > Alaudidae > Alauda > Alauda arvensis. The sequence goes on along the minus strand of CADDXX010000306.1, from coordinate 770,258 downwards.
AAAACCAAACAAAAAACCAAAATATTCAGCATTATCCAAACTTTGGACCTTGTCTGAGCCCAGATAACTGTAGTAAAAACATCTGAGCTGCAACAAGTGAAGATTTGCCTGTTAGGATTTTCTGGAAAAAACTTTCCAAAAGGAAAAACAAGCATTTGGGATAACCCACATTATGTAGTCTGAGTAGCAAGGTAGGAATGGGGCATGAAAYAGGAAATCCTTACCCAGTACTTTGACTTGGTAAAAACAAGAGAGTGATGCATTGAGCCAGTTCAGGGGGACTGCAGAAAGTCAAGCATGAAAACTGATGGAAGCAGCTCCATAAACCTTGARCCTTTGCACTGAGTCTGTCAGATTGCCAAAAAAGCTCTTAATTTCAATGGCAGACTTGCAGCAGCCATGCATTGTTCTGCCAAGMTGCTGGATTTTAACGTGGCCTGAAACAAGTTTATTTCTAGGAGTGGATGTKGCTGGGCTCCCAAGAGTCAGATTATTGTCAAAAATCTCCTTGAGTTTTTTATTAATTGTTTTTGTGTGTGTCAGGGTTATTGGGAGAAAGGAGTCCCCACTCTGCTGAGGGTTTTTTTTTACAAATCATTTATTGCTACTTAGCAGACTCTTGAATAATATCTGCCTTCCCAGGCTGGCTGAATACACAATTCTGTTGTATCAGTCTGTATTCTGTTCASATCACCCCTTATCAGCATTACAGAGCATTTGTGTATAGAAAAACCCAATTCATCCTCATTCCCAGGCCAGATTGAAGCCACAATGAAAGTTTCAGATGTGGGCTCCTGCTGAAACTAATGTAACACAACAAAAAAAGGACGGGGGAAAAGACATTACAGCAATGTCACAATGTCASTCTAATCTGAGAGGTGTAACCTTGTCCAGGGAGTGACTGTGATGGGATTCTTATCTGCAGCATTGTTCAACAAAGATAAGGCAACTTCAACATCCYCTGTATCACTGAGAGTGGAAAAGCTGGAGCTGGCTTCTTCAAACAAATCATTGCACAGAGTAAAGGGTGAGAGACCCTATTTCTGAGGCTTGTTTGGGAAACAGGAATTCCATTTCAAGAAGGTTGGGAAGTATTTTTTTATTTCATCTGTTAACAAAACTCATAATTTTAAGAACGTGCTAATGGAAAAAACACAATCTCTTGTTACATCTCAGTGTATAAAGACTTTTGCCAGCCTGTGGGAGAATGATTTCCACCTTTGCTCTTTTGAAGCTTCCAACCTTCTCATGACAAGAGATGCCCAGAGTAACAGGGGTGGGTGAATTGTTCCTTCCTAATTTGCTCCTCTCCTAATTCCACTCTGGTCTAAGTAACCTCCCTTGGAATTTCACTCCAACACCTCTACTTCTGTGAATTGTGCTGATGGGAAATAGTTCCATTTTCATTTTGTCCAGTTTATTTTCAGCATCAGCTGGAGCCTCCTCTTTTTAAATRCTGAAAGAAACCTCCTGTGCTGCTGGCCCCAAAAGGGGTGAACACAGCTGATCTGAGTATTCAGCTCAAGCTAATGGGGAACAAGGATTGTCCCAGAAAAACCCAGCTCCTGCAGCAGCACTGTGAGTAAGAGCTGGCAGGGGAGGCACAGAGAGCTGGAGGATGCTGCAGGAAGAGTGCCACAGGATCTTGTTATCAGTAAGTGGATTTAGATTTTTCCATGAGGGGATGAAAGCAACCTCTGCTGCATTTGGGATTTCCCAAAGTAAATGGAAATAAATCAGTTGTGAGTGAATTCCAGCTGGGAATTTGGGAAGTTTGAGCACTGTGTGGTTTAGTGTGGAGAAGCTGTGGAGCAGCTTATGTGCTGTGGATGAAGGGGGSAGCAGAAATATTGATCTTGTTTCTGTATGGCCTTTACTTTGTCAGAGGTTTCTGCAGCAGGAGGAAGCAGAATTATCACCTAAGAAAACTTTCCAGATTTTTTCTTTCTTCTTTATGTTCTCTTATCTGCCATTWAAAAAGGCTAGCTTTTAACTCAAGGTGTGCTGGCTTACAACCAATCAATATTATTTATCTCTTCCATCCTTACTTTTATTGAGTGATTATACTGAAGAAGCCAGCTGGGTTTTGAGCACTTATTTATTTAATACTTACAGTATTCAGTACTTACATTTCCTAGGAGTTATAGAGGACTATTATGCAAGTAAATACATGTTTTGCCATAATGCTGTCCTTGCAAAAATAAAGAGGAAAGGTTACACTTCTTCTTCTGCCATCTTTCTGTAAAACTGCAGTGTTGAGAGCGTGGTTAAATGAGTTTAATGGCCCTGGTAATGGCCATGCARTAAGAAGCATTTATAAAGCAGTAAATGCAGCTATGAAGAAAGGTGCTTACAAGGTAAATCATGGCAGGAGTCCCTCGTTAGGTTGTGATAATGCACTAAATAGCCAGAGTCAGTGCAATAATCAATATTACTGTTCAGAGTTTTACAGGATCTGCAACCCCCTCCAAACCTGGGGAAGTAAATCCCACGTGAGGGGCTGTGAGTTTGCTTTSCTCTGCTCTTTGCTGATATTCACCCAGGTACATCAGCATGGTGAGGAATTTGTTTAAACACCAGAACTAACAGGTGCAATAGGATCTAAAACCATCCTGTGACATGAATTTCAATGGCCTTGCTGAGAGAGAGTGGGACAAAAATACATCTTGTTGTCAGCTGAAGTAGTTCTAAAAGCTTTTCAGTCTAAAAGCTGGTGAATTTTCACTTGGCTTCAAAGGGAGGCAAGAGGTGTAAGTGACTCTTTGGGTTTGTTAAAGGAATAAAGGTTTTGTTCAGAGGGGACAGCTAATCACACAATGGTCAGGGCAGCAGAGAGACATTCACAGACACTTTTCTATCCCTGCCCTCAGTGTAGCATCAACAACTCGTATTTTATGGTCCAGTAATGTGCTTTTAGGAAACACACCGTGCTTTCTTTCAGGCTGAATTGTGTGTTTATGTTTTGTCATCTCCAAAGCTTTGCATTAGTGCCCCCAGCAACTTCTGTGAGTAGGGCTGTGACACAGGAAAAACGTCTGGAGACTGAGCTTTCAGGTGTGAGGCTTTTAAAATGGTCCCTCTGCAGTGTGCAGTGATTGCTGTCTGTTATTAAACAGWGATCCCCAAAGGTGATGGTTTGGGAAAGTGAGATTCTCCTGCAAGGCTCTCACTATTTCAGTTAAATGATGGTTTCTCTYTTGCTTTCAGCACTGCAGGGCACAGCTGAGCAGTTCAGGTCCCATCCAGAGAAGCTGGAACTGGCTCATGTGAGTTCAGTTCCATCAGCATCAGGCCCTTAAATGAGGTTCAGGGGCTTTGGGCTTTTTTACAGCCAACAGACAATTCTGTACTTAGACTGCTCTGGGGGAAGTTCTGAACCTACAGCTGCAAGTGAATGCCTGATCAGGACAAATGCAGATCCCTGCCTACAAACCTGACAATGAAAAGTTTCTTTTGAAATTAATGTGGTGATTAGGGGAAAGAACTSCCTTTGATCACTGCTGAAATCAGTGGAGGCCAAATCAAGCTGGGGGATCCTGGCACTGATACTGTGCATTRTTTTCTGTGGATGTGTCTGTGGGAAGGTGAGCTGGCAGGAGTGACAGAGCTCTTAAAAACGTCATCATAAACTCAAAATAGTTCTTTGTGTGGGATAAACTCTCCTGAAGGCCAAAAGTGGGTCAGTCAGATTGTTCCATTTCAACAAATCTTAATGTCAATTATTCAGACTGGTACTCAGGGTCTAATATAGGCTTTCATTCTTTCCTGCTGTCCATTAAATGCAGGTGTATTTAATGTTCATCTGGGTTGAACATGGCTTGAATCAYCTTTATTACCTATAAGGGTTATTTTTTTTTCTGATTTTTATGGATTCCTGATACCATCCAAAGGACATGAAAGGGCTTGAGGGATGAAAGCAGCTCTTATCTTTCCTTCCACTCCTCTGGCATCAAACTCCCATAGGCAGGAGCTGSGTTTTGGTTCATTCTTTGTTCAATTATTTGTTTAAATGAATTCAGTGAAAACACCTTCCTCTTTCACATGGTGTTTTCTAAGGAAAGTATTTGTGTCATGCTGGATGCCTGGCAGTATTCCACACAGTGTTTGCATGAATATCATCAGCTTAGAGGGAATTTATTTGCACTGAGCATTACAGAGCTGTCCCTGGGGKACTCTCTGGGCATTCAGGGAAGAATCCCCCATCCCATGGGAAAGCCTCTTTTATTTCCCTCCATGCAGCAGTGCTTAGAGACCTGCTCCACCCCAATACAAGTAGGAAGGACTGTGCTGATGTTYATTCCTTCCTCTGATCTGAAGTCATTCATTAATTTAAATCACTTCTGGAGGAAAACCTTTAATTTTTCCAGCTTCATGCCTCCTAGCAGAAAAACATCCCTGAACTATTTTCTGGATGTATTTGGGAGCTTCTCCTCTGTGTGTGCTCCAGGACAAGAACATCTGGAAAGCTGCAGACAATGACACTGATAAATTATCCTGCAAACCTTTTCTATCCCTCAAACCCTGCAGACTGAGTGTGGTTTGCTGATTTGCAAATGAATCAGTCTGTCCCTGGCTGGATGGATGTCCTGTAATGACCCCCTGGCTCCCAGCTCCAGGCCATTTRGGGTATGGTTAAGCTGGCTTCTTTCTGTCTCTCTAGCTGTTGGCCAAAATTGAAATCAGAGCAATATGTAAAGTGAAATTGTGTTATACAATGTGACTGCAGCAAGAAATCTGACCCTGAACCTGTAAAATACCTGGCAAAGCCTGACATTAAGAGAAAACAGAATAAAATACCAGGAACCAAGGCAGTAGAATGGAACTACCTGTCTGAGTACCTTTCAATAGAAGAGAGGCATCTCTAATTCACTTTTTTCCTGTAGATTAWATTTCATAGAACCCAGCATGTTCTATTCCTCCAGTCAACCCTTGCAGGTGACATCAGTATTTCTCACCTGACCATCAGAACAGAGTGTTTTAGAGGGRATATTACTTCATAAAAACAAAATTAACTGCTCAAAGACTGACATTTTCACAGCAGCACGTTTTGTAGCTTGCTTATGTAAGCTCTACTCAGAGACAGCCTGAATGGTGCTGTGAAAATAGATCACTCCTGTGTCTCTGGAGAGGGAAGGGTTTGCAAAAGTGAAGACCCTGAGGAGCAGCACTGCCTGCACCCCCCTGGGTCATCCTGGGCTCCAGAGGATTTTGCCTCCTGGGCAGCCAAAGCACCAGATGGGTTTTGGCAGGAGCTGTAAATTTTGGCTTCCTAAGTGGTGCCTCTGGAGTTTTTTTTTACCAACAGTTAATGTACAATCAGCCTTAATTTCCTCCATATTAATTTGTCCTGAATTATCCAGCACAGATTAAATGCTGAAAATGAAGTACCCAGAGTGGTGAGTCTGGAAACACCCAAGAAAGGATACGCATCAATTACTTGGAAAGTTGGCCAAGTAGCCAACATTAATATTTACTGATGAGTGTTAATGACCGGTGGCAGAGCAATCACTGGAGCAGGGCAGCTCTTGCATTCCAGAGCAGCTTAAGCAGCATCTCAGCTCAGTTATTGCTGGCAGGAAAAGCTTTCAAAAACCTTTCCTGCCAGAGACAGCACACGCTGGGCACACCACACATTGACACCTCCCTCAGTGCTGGGAGAGAGGTTTAAAAAAATAATTAAAAATTTAAAAAATGTGTTTGGGGTGAATATTTAACCCTTGATATGTAGGATCTGGCTGAAGGTCCTGCAATCTGATATTGCACCGAAGCTGAAGCATCTCTAAAAACGTAAAACTGAAAAACCCAATTTAGCATCTTCTGTTGCCACTTTGGGGGCTGCAGGTGACCTCACCCTGTAGATGTGTCAGGTGAAGCAGCTTCATGCAGGCATCAGACAAATGTGGATAAGTTTTCCTGCTGTCACTTAGGAGCAGAGCTCTTCATTGTGAAGTGTCCTGTGTCAGTCCTGGGCTGGATGTCAGGAATTGTTCCCTGGSAGGGTGGGCAGGCCCTGGCACAGGGTGCCCAGAGCAGCTGTGGCTGCCCCTGGATCCCTGGCAGTGCCCAAGGCCAGGTTTGGCTTGGAGCAGCCCGGGACAGTGGGAGGTGTCCCTGYSCAKGGCAGGAATGAGATGGGCTTTAAGGTCCCTTCCATCCCAAGCCCTGCAGTGGCTCTGTCAGCCCTCAGTGCTCTCTCAGAACTGTTRCCTTTGGAGGCAGCAGGATGTGTTCCTCTGTTCCTGACAGATCCCTGGGGGTGTGAGTAAACAATCAGGTGCTTTTTCTTTATGAGCAGGGGAGTGTGTGGGGTTCAGGACCCACAGAGATCCATCCCTTCAGCTCTGCTCTCTGCCTGCTCTCACAATCCATCCTCGCTCTCACAATCCAYCCTCGCTCTCYGCACRGCAAGTTTTATTCCCCCGCTTTTCTAACGAATTCTGAGCGTTTCTAACGAAGCCTTGTCCCTCCCCGTGGCAGCCACCGTATTTTACAGATCCTCAATAAGCATTTATTTCCCAAGTTTCAGCGAGAGCCCGCTCGCTTTCCATCGCCCGAGGCATCTCTGCCCCCCGGGTGCATTCCCCAGCATCCRAACCATCACACAGATGAGAGCCCCYGCTCTCMTCATCACTGGCAGGAATGTTCGCTGCTCTTCATCARATGTGTCACGTTCGTGTCGGAGCAGTCTCTGTTTGATTGGTTTCCCCAGAAACAGGAGCTCCCAAGCCCAGCCTTGCTCTCACAGCCGAGCTCTCTCTGCCGCTTTACAGCACACTGAGGCAGATGCTTTTTGCCTGGCAGCTTTGGAAGAAGGCAGTGCTGTCATTAACCCCTTTGGTGGCCAACTGTGCTGCAGTTTTTCTGTTTGGGGGTTTGTGCTTTGCCTTTCCTGCCAGTTCCTTGGGTTCCTGCACTGGGAGTGCTGTCAGTGGCAGCTTTTGGTTGTTCTTTTTCTCTTCTGCTGTATTAATGAAGTTTCCTCCTTGTGTTCAGCTTAGACCTCCTCACTGAGTGATTTTCATTTTCCTGTTGCATTTACAGTTCTTGGTCTGTGAAGACGGTGTGTCCTTTGCCTTCTTGGGGGCTCACCCTGGACCAGCTGCATTTCTGTGTGGCTTTTTTCATTTCTCACCATAGTAAAGTCCCCAAAAGGACTTGCTTAGCCAATGTTGTAAGATTTTTCCATTCTTTTTGATTGSTGACACAGAAGAAAACCTCAGTGCTTCTTTGGCTCAATTTAGATGGAGCTATTTGCACCCTCTTTTCCTCCGTTCTTCCAAGACTTTAACTTCCATCCTGCTATTTCCAAAGTTTTCTACTCACAGTGGTTTTGTTCATGAGATTTGCTTCTCCTCCTTCTCAGTTAATTGGGAACCACCCAAGGACACTGACAGAGGTTTCCATGCTAAAATCCTGAATTCCAGAGGGGTTTGAATAAGATGCTTTGGAAAAGTCACTTGCCATTTCTCACTCTGTTGCTCTGGTTCTTCAGAGGGAGCAGGGTTTTTACCCCGAGGGTTGACTGGCATCACAACAGAAAGGCAAAGAGTTAGATGGATGACTACAAAATCCCTACAAAACAATCCTAACACGGTCACCTTACCTCTGGGACCTCTATTGAAGCAAGAGATAATTTAATACTCAGTTAGCCCCTATTTCCTCCTGATTAACACCACCTCGAGGTTGCTTATTGTCTCAGAAAATATATGTACTGCAGTGATGTGTGCCTGGCCTTTCTGACTGCCTCCAAGGGCARAACCATGTTTGTATTACCTGATGGTTGAGTGGAGTTCAATAGATATTATAACTGTGCCAGTCAATAAAGAGATGAGCAGAAAGGCTTTGTGCAAACCGTGTGTTCGAGGAGAGTCAACTCATTAATCTAATTATCTACAAGCCCTCTAAAATGTGTTATTGRCTGTGCTTGCTGGAGCATCAACTCAAACAGAGGAGCTGCACACTCTGAGCTGACAACTCCTCTCCGTTCTGGCAGAGCAAATCCCAAATTCTGTGGCAAATCCCCATTGCAAAGCCAAGAGGATGTGCTCCCTGTGTGAGGACAGCAGCACTTCACAGCCAGATGTTTCTGAGGGTGGATAAGTGGGGAAAGGAGGCATCTTCCCCACAGAAAAGTCATCTTGAACAGTCTGCATGCAAATAATTTGCTGATTATTGCCCACCTAGCACAGCCAGCTGTGCATCCCGCTCTGCACGAGTGGTTTTAGCTCACTAAGACAGAAAATGCTGGGTGAGAAAGCAAATGCAGGGGGTTTGTTCTGCTTTATAACCATGAAACTTGTAGGGGGCAGTCCCAAGGCTCACAAGGAAGTTGTCCCTTTTACCAGGCTCCCTCCACAGTTTGTGTTGTCTTTTTTAGAGGAGAAACAGCATCTGTCAGGGCACAGAAGTGGCCTTGACTCTAAGTGAAGCCTGCAGATGCTCCTTGGGACAGACAGACACCAGGCAACTCTTGATTTCCATCAGCTTCAGCCCTGAGGCTGTTTTGAACTTGAATAAAATGCACAATTGTGCATAAAATGCACAATTTTTGGCTCTAGGTGCTGGCACAACCAAGGAAGTGAGAGAGCAAACCCCACTGGGCAGTGGGTTGGGTTCAGGGGCAGAAGGTCTGATCTGCACTGGGCAGCATCTTTAAATTTAAAGGTTTTTTTTAAGTTTAAAACTTCCTTTAAAGCAAGTTTTGCTGATGTTTTCAGAGCCAGGAGGGCTCAATAAAGAGTTGAACAGCCCAATAAAGCAATAGCCCATGTGAAAATATGGGCTTTCAGTGGGAGGATTTAAGAGTAACCCCCAGAAGAATGGATGTTGCTTTCTTCTCTAAAAGAAGGGGCACACAAAAGGTTCTTAGCTCACTGGGGACTTTGTAACGGAACTAAATACTGATGGACATGAAATTAAAATTTTRCATAAGAGCACAGGATGATTGGTTTTATTAGCTTAGCTTTGACTTAATTAGAAGAAATCCTTKCCCCTTGCCAATAATGCTAATTATAAAGACCTTGACACTTTAATAAATGCATTGGGTAAGAAGATGTTATTCTTCAGGAATATTGCCATAAAACCAGGGAAGAGTTGAGTGGAGAAAATGGTTTTAGGGAGAGCCCTGAACCATCATAGCACAGGCCATAGAAGTGATGCAAGTGAGCTGTGATGGTTTGCCCAGAAAGCCAAGGAATATTTCAAATCTTACCCCAAAATAAACACAGACACCTTTAATAATCTCCAGGAACAGATTTAAAATCAGAAAAGGGAATTGGCAAAGTGCTGAAATCCAGTTTCACAAGGGAGCTTTAAAAATGCACCTGGAGCTCTGGTGAGTGCCTGATTTGGGCCCCTGGGTCCCTCTGCCTGCTTGTTCTAAATGGGTGATTTTGCTCCTAATGACACATTTGTATTCAAACAGAGATTTAAATCCTCCTCAGCTCTTTTGGGCTTGCAGACAGGGGCTCCATTACAAAACAAACAGATGAACCTTCAATTTCCAGGCTATTGCAAATTTGAACTTAATTAATAGTCTTTCATCTCTAATTTCTCACAGTCTGTAAAAGGCCTGCATTAAATATTTAATGTTGTCCATCATGCTTACAGAACAAAGTCTGTATTTTTTCCTCTGTAATGTTTTCCAATCTGAGAGATGTTTGAATTAGGAATAATATCTAATAGTTCATTTGAAATTTGCTATTTAAACAAAAAACAACCCCAAAACTTCTCCAGGTTTTAGTCTCATGTATTAACATGTTTATTTCAGATCTTGATTTTCATTCTTTTGCTGTCTTGTATATACAGAGTTTTGAAACTGTTCTATTCTCTTTATTATATGTATATATATTATACATTATAATATATTATATATATTATATTCTATGTATTATCACCTAGGAGGGGGGTAGTTCTTGTACATTTAAATGTAGCTATTTTTTTTTTTTTAAATCCTTCCCCTAGGAAACATTGATGTCACTCATGCCATCAGCTGTGTGATGTGAATGACTGTTACTGGATATAAACTGTCTTAAACAGCTTCTAGAGTTTGTCTCCCATGGTTTTATCCTGAGAACTTGTGTCATGCAGAGCTTTCAAACTTTTAACCACTTTTCAAACAAAGATCTGACTRAGGCAGCTCAAAGCCTTGCACCCACATGTTTTATTTTGAAGGAAGTGATGCAGAACAGCCAAATCTGGGACTCCTGAAGCTGACAGGAAATTTGGACTGGCTCAGAATATCTGGGTGGATTTGGGATTTGTGTTGCAAATACAGATTTGGTCTTCATTTGTGCTGAAAGGCTGAATCCACCTGTTCCTCTGTCAAAATAACTCAAAGTATCAGGTTATTTGATTAAAAATTTAAAACCTGTGAGAGGGACAAAAGATAACTTAAAAAGCTAAGATTGGTGGCATAAATTCACCAGCACATCTGAAAGGGAACAAGATCTTGTGAGTTGACTCAAACACTTCAGTGAGTGCAGAAATGGGATTATCACTCTGATTTCTCCAGCCTGCAGGGGCTGTGATGCTTCTGGGGGAGAAAGGTCCTTCTCCAGGGTTCAATTCCTCCACAAACACTTCCCAGCACTGAAACACAGAGGCAGATCTTGTCTGGACCCTTGTGCTGACAGCATGGATAKAATCTCTTTATGTTCTGTCCCACCAGTAAATCACACCAAGTGGCTCAGCAGCAGTTCTGCAGCATAGGAGGTTAATGAAGGGGAAAATGGAAARCATTTAGRTTTTGATTYTGCTCTGGAAGTGCTCCTGTCTMYAGTGCCATTACCTTGGCCTTTAAGCAGACTAAGAAAGAAGCCCTYAATATTAAACAAGTTCAATAAATTAATTCAAATATTAAATAAGGTAATCTTAGAACAAGTGTATGGAGTACARAGCTAACCAGGGAATGGGAAACAGCTCTTAAAATCACAAATCAGCTTCCAAACAATGGTTTTTGGTTTTTTTTTTGTAATTTTTTCATAGTTTTAGGGCTGCACCTTCTCTTGTGAACATGAAAAATGTATCCCCTATCCATAAAAATCTCTGTATCTCTGAATTTCAGGCATTATTTAAACACACTATAGCAGCAGCTTCTTCATTTGCAAAGGTTTATAGATGAAAAAACTATCAAGCAAAGGAAATGAATGTATTTTGATTTGAGGTTGTTCTGATCTCTTGTTGCTAAATGCTGCATGCATTAAGAACAGGTTTCTTGGCATATTCTGTCCTGAAATGACAAGCATTCCTGAACTCACATTAAATATGGGTGGCTCTTTGCTGAGCACAGTAACTGCAGAAAGGGAAGGCTTGCATGAGCTGATGGGAGAGGGAATTGCTCCTCTGATTTAACAGATCCTGATTAGCCTAAAAATATTCACCTGGGCTAAAACTGAAAGTGAATGGGGGAAAATTGGGTAATCATGATCTCGTAATGCTTCAGGATGTGCCTGGACTCAATAACAAGTTTGGTCATTTCTGCAAGTACACAGAAGTTATTAATTAATAATTAGGTGTGTTTAGGCTGCACAACACCAAAAATGGAGATACAATCTATTTCCAGAGGTCACTGCCAAAATACTTCTTTTTTTTTCCATTAAGACATTATTGGGAAGGGTCTGATTTCCTTTCTGTGTTTCTGTGCTTTTCAAAAAGACATTTTCTTTTTCATATCTCATCTGGTAACTCCCAGAAGAGCTGGACACAAACACCTCAAATGTGCTGCTTGAAAGGGCAAAAAGTATTTTACAAGTGAAAGGAGGGTAAAAGTTGTTTTACAGTCTGATCATTGAACCATACCAAAGATATGTAAATAAGAGAGAAGCTTCAAAAGGAAAATTTGGGGACAGTGAGGCAAAGACAGCAGGAAAACACACCTGATCCTACTTCAGTTTTGAAGAGAAGATTTGCAGAACTCCAGCTGAATTTCCCTGCACCTGGGATGTGAGTGGATATTGATTTTTGCATGACAATTGCTCCTTCAAGGAAGGCTCTGTGTCACTGCATGCCAATTTACTTTATATCGAGCCTTTCTTGCAGACTTCAGCTCAGAACACTTGATAGAAATGAAGAATGTAGTTCAACAGCAAGAGTGAAAGGAAGAATAATGGCTTTTTTTTCTCCCTCGTATTTTGCACAAGGAAGAGATGGCAATTTACATCTGTGGGTTAAAAGAAAAAACAAAAAAGAAAATAAGTAGGGAAAAGGAGTGGAAGAGATTCTAGTGGGATTTTCAGGAGTCTGACCTCACTGCTGTAGAGAATTCCCCTTCCAGGGGCAGAGGCTGCTGGCTCTGGAGGCCAGAGGTGGATGAGCAGCTGGTGCTGCCCCTGGCATGGGGGGAGAATGAACTGCAGGGCTGGGAGGGCAAATTCACAGAATTGTTTGGGAGAAGTGCACTTGGAAATGGTTTCCCCTACTGGTCATGCCCTTTCTAGGCACTGGTTTCTGGAGCTCTCATCAAATCCTGGGCACACTGGTAACACTTCTGGAAAAGTGTGGGAATTCAGTGGCATAGTTCCAATTTTTATCTTACTGCTGCATTTTTAATGTCAACTTCTCCCCTTTGAGCAAAGTTAGCCTCAGTTGTTATTTGCTTTTCTATAAATCACTTTGAACTCTGCTGCTGGAAAACACTGCACAAGAGCTGGGCATTATCATTATGTATGAAAGAAAAATTCTGYATTTAAGACCTGGGCACAATATTTCACACAGTGTTGGTAGGGGTTAGCATTAACCTTCATTTTTTTGTGAACCATGAGTTATTGCCCTTCCTGCCTCCTGCTTGGAGATGGAGAAAATGAGGCATTAAAGCCAAATGAGCTTTCACTTAGTGGCAAGCCCGTTTATGGTAGGAATAATAAAACATYCACCTCCTTACCAGCTATCCTCTACTTACAACTGTATTTCTGAAAGATGGGGATGGAGTTCCAGGATATGGATGCAGAGTTGGAGGCAGGGGCAGCACTTCAGAGAAAATGAAAAACAGAGAGGATGGAGGGAATGCAAAGGAACCTCTGAAATCAGGCAGTTCTTCACCCTGAGACAGGCAATGCACAGGAATAAAAAACACCTCGTTCTGTAGCAGCATTTGCAGGATATTACACTGGGATAGCAGGGATAGCCATGGCAAACACAGCTCAAATTATCTGTGGCAACATAATGCTGAAGATCTGGGTGGATTCTGGAGGGACTCAGGACACAAAGGGAAAAGAATCTGCAAAATATTAAGCTGCTGATCAGAGGTCTGAAGGAAGACAAGTACAGGCAGGCTGGGGRAAGTTTTGCTCAATGCAAGTTCATTTATGCAGCTGATAAGTTGCTCACAGAACTTCTAGAAGCTTTTGTCCTTTTTTTCTTCACCCCCCTGCCCCCCTTTCTTTGGTTTTTATTTTGTTTTTTCTGTTTTTTTTTTCTATTACTGCAGTGGTGTTTGGATTAATGATTCCTGTGGAGCACAAAGTGTTGCTCTTTGTGGAATCTGGGCTTTACTTCCCATAAATAGTAAGATCCTGTCCAAAACTGCAGAAACTGGTGCTCTTGGTGGTTTCCCAGTGCCTGGAGGAAGGGTTTGCTTCATTTATGAATCCTTTTTTTTTTTGTTGTGTTCTAGAAAATGGATATATTCCCCTTCTCTGCCTGTTAATGTGTTCCCACCTTTCTCTCTTTGGACTTTAAGAGCTTCGAAGTGTTTCTTGTTTTTACATAAAGCAGCACAGATGAACTTTCCTGTGATTTAATCTAATAATAAATAATCCTTCAGTGCCCTTCAGTGACACAATTTTCTCTCTTAACTGATTTGGAGGAAGAAAAGATCTGGGGAACCTTGCTGGGCTCAGAGAGGACATTACAATTTTTATTCATTATCTTAACATCTGAGGAATAGAAGAGGTAAAAAGATAAAGTTATGCAAAATAAGTGGTAAAATGTATGGAAATAATTTCAACAGATTTGTTTAGTTTTTCCATTACATTCTCTCTAGGTAACAACATGGCATTTCTTAGCTCCTCTTCCCACTGCTGACTAATAARGCAGCTAATGATCTGCTATGTCCAAACAAAGTACAAATACTTCCAAAGGTCTTAATGTTTCTTGGTAAGCATTGCATGAAAAGGGATTCATCTGAGCAGAAGCATTTTCTGATGCAGAATTAATTTGCTGTTTCATACTGTGATCCAATAAATCAACGAATGATGCATTAACACCTCCTTTAARTGCCTGACACAGAGACTATTTCTCCTATTCCTCTGGAAGTGTCTGCAGGCTTCTTTTAAATGCAACCTTAACATGGTTTTAATGTCTGGATGYTTTAACTCCTTGAGGAAAATGGAGATGGAACAAACTATGGAAGGGAGGAGATTGTTTGGACTCATCTCTTTGCTGGTGCTCAYCTGGGATGCAGGATCTGAGATTTCCAGGCTGTAAGGGGTCAAGGGAATCCATGGAACAGYTTTCCTCCTGCTTTCCCTGTCACCTGAGATGTAATTTGCTCCTCCTTTATCTGTTTGGCAAACACTCCACAGCTCCTGAGGGCAACATTTATTTATTTCCTTTGCAGCATCTCAGAAAGGCTGATAAGAGATCAGAGAGGCACCTCGTGTGTGGCTGGTGAATGAACAGCACAAAAGGGCTTTCCACAGAGCCCCAGCCAGGGCCAAGTGCCAGCAAGGATGGCAGCCTGGAGATGTCCATGTGTGCTTGGGAACACTGCTCCCATCACCCTGGCACTGCTGGGGATGATTCTCCTGCAGCATCCTCACACTCAGATAATGCAGAGTCAGGCACTGGGGTTTATTTAATTCCTCCCATCATTTGAGGCTCGCTGTCAGCGTGGGTGGGGTTCTGTGGCTGTGCTGGGTGACTCAGCTCTCATCTGCTGCTGGACAGCTGCCACAGCCCAGCTGATGGATGARCTCATCAAATTTTGGCTGCTCACTYGTGACCCAGACCTGCACAGGGATGTGGTGTTAGGAGAGGTAAATGCTCTCGTGGGTGTCTGTGTGTCAGGAATATTAAAAACAACTTATCTCACACATAATGTGTAATACACCTGGCTTGGAGTCAGAATAAAAACTTTCTGGCTTTGCTGACAACAATGCAGATACTTTACAGATACTTCTCAGCCAGTTTCTTTTTGCAGTCCCTTGGAAAGAATGGATTCTGCTTCCTTTTACACGCAGACATGAACGATTACAAGACGGGGACACTGCTCCATGAGCCCTTTCCAAATCATTAAAAATACATACATCGAGCTACCCAGTGCTGTAAAACATGAGTCACCGTGCAGCTCATGAAAATACTTCTGAAGGGTATAAAAAGTGCCCCTCTTTCCATTTTTAATTAGTTTCTCTTGTAGTTAAGTGTCTTTAACAATGAGGTGGCAAGTTCATTTTTTGTGCACACAGGCAGAATGCACCAATAGAGCATTAATAARGCAGAGCCCTTTCCTTAATCCAGGAGTTTTTTTTACTCTGCCTTACAGAAGTCTCTCTAAGATATCTGCATGTGAAACCAACTCACTTGTAAGCCTCCAGCATTAAAAGTGAAATGTAAATTGGAACGTAAAAGAAAATASGAACTGATTGTTGGAGGTCAAATTTCTGATTAAAAATTGCAGGGCTCCTTTGTTTTCCTCATCATGTCACAGAAGGAAAGAGAAATCACTGTAATRTCTCAGTTGCAGATCCACAAATGAAGGTAAAAACATGAGAAGAATGCAGAATTAGCATCCAGAAACCAACAGAAATAGTGATGGCAAAGAGCTGTAGTGCATCACCCTCTTTTGATATATTTGAGTACAAGTTCAGATGGATGTTATACCCATTCCTGCATTTAAGTATTTTATTTAAATAGTATTTCTAAGACAAATAATGTGATAAGCTGCTTCAAAGTTTAATGGCTCTTTAGTTACAAATGGACTGGCTGTATCTGGCCAACCAAGTTATCTGGTGTGCCACTGAGAAACATTCTTTCTGAAGAAAAGCAATAGAAATAGAAATAAAACATYCAGTATTTCTTGAATGTTCCTCTGGGATATCAGAGGACTTTGGGAGCGAGTGCATCAATTTTGGTTGCCTTGAACATGCAGAGTTGTAGGGGAATAAAAACTTGTCCCAGAATACTTGGGCCAAGCTTGATCGCAAGCAGGGGGGATGTTAACAAAGCCTAAATCAGTGCCTAAGATGGGGCACACACCTTCCTCACCTTTTTTTTTTTCCCTTTTTTTTTTGTAAGTTCTACCTGGCCATTTAGTGTCACTCTGAACATTTTATTCAGCTTTCATTTCAACTTTACTTTTTAATGGTTCTGAGAGAAACTCTTTAAAATACATCTCTGGAGGCTCTTTCTCTTGTGGCATTATTCTATTTAGGTTTTTTTCACAGATATCAGGTTATAACCCTTCCTAATTAGATTTTGGTAACATTTTTTTTTCTTTCTTTTGATGAATATAAAATTTCGAAAGGTTATACTTTTACTAAAAACCTATTTAYAGAAACAGTCCCTCTGCAGCCTTAYACAACCTCATCACTCAGCTCATTATCTTTCTGGCTTGATTCTCCTCCTCTTCTCCTCCTCCTCCACCTGGGTATGATAAGAAAATGTAAAAATTTTTTGCACATTACACTGCTTAAACAAATCAACTAAAAMCCTTCAGAATTCTGGGAATGTTTTATTGCCTTTTTTTTTTTTTAATTCTGCAGCATTTCAGAAAGCATTCTATGCATGGAATATTTACAGGTCTAATTTACAAGTCTCATCTGGTGGGGATGAGCTTCAACTAAAGAGTCCAAACCAAGACTTGGGTCTGAATTATGGATTATGCACTTTTCAGTTTTCCCCACAGCTGTCCTTCCTCTTTATCCTTCTGATAACTCTTGGAGAGAACAGGTATTTCTGTCACAGAAATTATTTTGAGAAAGGTTTTTTTGTCAAAACACCTTGTGACCTTATAGTAAATAATGAGCAGAWTTAGACACATGCAGCATGATTAATTTAAACACTTTTGGAACTTCTTATTTTTTTTTAAGGAGTGCTGGTGTGGATGTTCATGAGGAATTGATTCCACTGTTCTGGTTATCCTGATTAGCCCATTATTGTGAAACACTGTGTGAACTTTCTCACCAGTTAAACCAGTTGGGTTTTAGGGGTCTGAGTGCAGCACATCTGGTGTTTGATGGAGTTTCCACCACTGGAGAGTTGTCACGTTATGGGCAGGGATTTGCCTCAGCCTGGCTTTGAGCTGCTGCCTCCCTCCCTCCCCAGCTTTCATCCCATGCTCAGGCAGGACTGGCTTTGTTCTCTTGAGCTCAGCCAAAGCTGGAGACAAACCCCCAGAGCAGCAGTTCCAGATGCCTGCCACAGACCACAGGAGCCCTGAGGCTGGAAGGGACATCATGAGGACATCAGCTCCAGCCCCCAGCCCAGAGCACAGCCAGCTTTGAAGTCAGATCCATGYTGAAGCCCAATCCAGGAGCTCAGCTGCTCCTCAAGCCAAGCTCTCAGCATTTTCAAAGGCTGGAGATTCCACAGCCTCTCTGGGCTTTGGTCCATGTTAAACCACTTGCCCTGGGAAGAGTTTTCCCCCAGTCTCTGAGCAGTTTTCCTTGCTTTGAGAGGTGTCCATKGCCTCCAGCCCCTCTGAGAACAGTCTGCTCCCTGACACAAATTTCCTCCTGACCCTCATTGCTCCATTTCTTTCCAGGCTTTCATCTCCTTCCCCCACAGCCTGGGGTGAGGCACTCCCTGTTCCCTCAGCAGCCAGGCTGGCAGGGATGGGCTTTGTCAGGGCTCTTCTGTGCCTGGTTATTCACTGCCAAACACCCCACCATCATTCCCTTCCCTCCCTGGGAAATACCTGGCCACACTTTTGTAATTTTACTCCCACCAGGGAAGAGAGGAACATCTCAGTTCCCCACTTTAGAATCTGCAATAGAATGTGTCTGAAGAGAAAATAATTTGTCCATTTTCCTGGTGGGACAAGCCCACCCTAATTTCTCAGTCCMTGAGGATGACTCCTCTTTCCCCATCCAACCCCTGGTGCCTGAAATCACCTGCACAGAAGCAGCAGAATGTTGTTTTTTTTTTCTAGAGCACCTTTATTCCTCCTGGATTAGTACAGTGTCCTCATCAACAAAATATTTCTCATTAAAGTGCAGAGACACTGCACATCCCTTTTTGTTAGTTGCTTTCCCTCATGTCTCCTCCTGAGTTTTAATAATCTGTGCTATTTTTATTTATCATGAGCAAATAGTCTCAGACTAAATTAAACAAACCACCAGGACCTTAATTTGCTGGGCATTACCAAGGGTTTTTTTTTTTGTTTAATTAAAACTACTTGAAAGATTCTGACTAAAAAAAAGGCCAGGGAATAGTAGTCAAAGGAAATGYTAACTAAAAAAAGTAATTGCTCATTTCATGTGGACAGCTCAGGTTAAATATCTGAAAGGAACAGCCACATTTTGAAATCTTGAAATAGCTAAATTACTGTTTCTGAAAGGAAGATGGGTTTTTCTGTAATTTGATTCATTAAGCTCTAAATATAGAATGCTCATTGCTTTACCTGGGRTGTGATTGCYACACCACCTTTTTTGTCTAGACAASCTGTTATCTAACCATGCTCTTAAGCCAAAGGTATTTCCAGATTTATTTCTTTTTTCCYCCTCAGTTATGATGTGATGGTTATTAAAAATCATATGTAGGGGAGAGGCTGAACATCCTGAATCTGTAGTTTATAGAGTAGCAAGTAAAATGGTTCATGTCTAGATCTATCAAATATTTGCTGGAGATTTTACAAAACATTTAAGAATATGTTTAAGTGTGTTTGTAATGGTTTGGTGTCTGTGGAGCAGGAGTCCAGCTTTGCCCTCTGCATCTCCTCCAGTCCATTTCTGCAAGCACAGCACCTCTGCAAACATTTCAGGATTGCTTTTGCCAGGAGTGGCTTGGGGACCTTTTTTGCTTCTGGTTGTGCATTTCCAAACAGATTTATAATACCAAATCTATTTAATGGAAAAGCACAATGGCAGAGACAGAAAACTGCAGAGCCCCAGGTGGGTCAGGGTGAATTTGARCACTTCATTATTTTAAAGGGCTTTTCCAGCCTAAACTATTCTGTGATTTATCAGTGTGGCCTCAAATGAAGGGGTAACACTTYCACTGGAGGGGATAAAAATGTGGAGGCACATTTACTGGGCACAGAGAGCAGTGATTCATTTTACCTGTTTGTTCAACAGGTATTGAAGAGTTCAGATCACTAAAGGTGTGTCCAGCACTGATGGATGATGCTGGGGATTACTTGAGCTCTCAGGTCCACAGAGAAACAGAAAGATCAGCAAAAGGGCCTGCAGGGGAAGCTGAGGAGTAGGGGAAAGCAAGGGAGGAAAAAAAATGGAAATTATGCTAAGATCTGAAATACAACCAGCCCTGGGCTGATGGCACCATGGGAGAGCAGGTCTGCACCTTGGATAGAGATCAAGGTTCCCATGGACTCCCTGCCACATGGGCACTTTTGCACTGCATTCTCCTGCTTCCTCCTCCTCCTGGTTGCACCCGCTTCCTCTTTCTTCCTCCTCCTTCCTCTTCCTTCCTTCCTCCTCCTCCTGCTTCCCTCTGCTTCATCCTGCATCCTCCTCTTCTTCCTGCTTCCTTCTACTTCCTTCTGCTTCCTCCTCTTCCTCCTGCTTCCTCCTCTTCCTTCTGCTTCCTTCTACTTCTTCCTGCTTCCTCCTCCCTCCTCCAGCCCCACTAACCCCTGTCTCTCCCCCTATCTCCTGACCTAGATAAGAGCCAGCCCGTGGCTCAGTGTCTATTAAAAAATGGACTGTGTGATTAATGATTCTTGATTTTTTTCTTGCTCCTTGTCAGTGCCTTTTGAACAATGATCCTATTAATAAATGATCAACGTGTCAGTGACTAAAATAGAGTTTGAAGAAATCAGTGCAATGTCCTAATCAGGGATCCACTGCTCTGAAAAATGATGACCAATACAGGACTTGAGCACTTGACTTTTTCCTCCTTCTGGCTTGCTTTAATTGGAAATTTAAGAAAATGCTTTGACCTTTAGATAGCATTGCTCAAATTATTTACAGCTCTGCTTGGAGCACCAGATTTCTTTTCATTTATAAGAATCCAAAGCTACCTAAGATGACTTCATCAGGCTAATGACACTGTATGGGAAACCCTTGGATTAGAAACAGCATAAAAGCTGACAACTTACAGAAGAATAACTAGAAAAATAATAATAAACYAGAAAAATCTCCTAGACCTGGCATCAGGAGGAGCCTGACTTTCAGTTATTTTGGTAGGTCTTTCTCTCAATTCTTTTTCTTTCAGTTGWGAAGTGAATCAGGGCAAACTTTTTACCTCCATTAATTATTTGTCAGGAATATTGTTTAGGAAAGTTAATTTTTGACAGGTAGCAGCTCCTCTTATGCTGCAGAGAAAAGGCCACCAGCACCTTTCAGTCCTCCTCTGGCCACCAAAGCCCAATTTGGAGGCTGTGAGTGTGRCAGTTGTGCAAAGAGGAGCACACAGAGGGGACTGGGGACTCCTGTTGTGATCTTGGAATGTGCTTGCTGTGCTGACACCTCAGATAGAAGGGATCCTAAAGGATCTTCCAATTTACAATTCTGTCTTCCCTCTAATCTACCTGGCTGTTTTTGTGATTCATCTCCTCTGGGCCACTTYCAGCAGCTCAGATCCTGCCTGCAGTKATTTTGTCTGKTTTYACTTTCACCMCTTGCCATCCCAGGTGATGGATTTYACCCCTCACCTTTGGCACACCATGGAGTTGGAGGCTGGAGGAGGTCCTTGATGTCCCCTCAGCTGCACATCAGACATCCCAAATWAAAGCACTCTGCAGCTGCAAAACACATCTGGGCCAGGGGAGAACAAACCATCCCTGAAATCTTTGCAAACCTGAGGGGAAAGATAAAATTTCTGTTGGAAGCTGGACTCTTAGGAAAATTCATTAAAATGTAGCCCAGATGTTGGTTTTATTTCTCTTAATGCTTTCTTAAATAAAAAATTAATAATACACTTAAATAAATTCAGTGTATCAAAAGTACTCTTGTAAAGGACAAATTCCCAGCCTGTATTCCTTCAGCACAGCAATCCAGCTCCAGGTATGGGCTGTGAGCTGAAAACCTGCCCAGGAGGAGCAGCTCTGCTCACACAGGGACTGAGTCCAAGTGGGTGTTCTCAGGAAAAATCCAGCCTGGGGAGGCACAGGCAGCTCTGGTAAATAATTTCTGATTAACCAGTGTCCTCACTCCATCCCCCCTCACTCCTCTTGGCACTCCAGGGTTTATCAGTGGGCTTCAGGGGGTGCAGTCTGCATTTCCAGCCTGGTCTCATTAAGCAGAAGTGCTTAACATCAGCAATAATTTACAGGACAGATAGGAAGGCAGGCAGTGGTGACAAGACTTTCTGAGCAAGTGCAATATTAAACYCAGCAAAGGCTTCACCTGGAGAAAAAACTGAGCACAGCTCCAGGCTGAGGCAGACTTGGTGTCATTTCAGGTCAATATAACTTTTTTTTTTTTCAGCAGTCATAGGGAGCATTTGATTTATCTTGGGGAACTTCAGCTTGTTCTTGGTGATTTATTTTATTTTTTTGACAATACAGCATTATTCCCATTGTAAGCATAAAGTTGGTTTTTGCACACAGACAAAACACCACACACCTTTTGTGTGTGTATTTATATACATCCAATAAGTAGAAATAAATCCAATTTGAAGTCTGAATTAACACAGTGCAAAAGTGAAACTTTTTTGTTTAAATTAATAATCTCATTTCCAAAAATGCAACTCAGGGTGGTATCAAACACGTGTTCATGTCTCAGCTGCATATTTTATACAACATGATAAAAGTTCTTGCTGCACTTTATCCTTGAAAACCCCAAATTTTCATGCAAAGGTAGGTTTGCTTTTTTCCTGAGCTGTTCAGTAAGAGTGTGAACKAAGATCTTGTTACAGAATCTCTGATGAATAATAGGTTAAAGAAAAAGTTAGCACCATYTCTGACACTGTCTGCAGAGATGGCAATGAGGAGAAAAAGCCACCAAAAGCAGAGTTTTTTCATTAAAAGGTGAAGAAATCCAGCTTACACAGAAATGCATAAAAAAAAACCTTCCTCTGCTTTTTTTTTAATCATTAGCCTATAGCTTTTACTATTTTTATACAGTGGCTGTTATATGCTTTCAAAAATCAAGCAACTCTTATGAGACATAGTTTTTACGGCTTGTAAAGCCTGTGCTGGGAAATGAATGGGCATGGAAAGCCTGGAGAGTGGGATGTGACAGTGTTATATTGAACCAGCAGCAGTCATTTGATTCTTGGTGAAGTTCCTGTCAGCCTCGAGGGCTTTACAGGACAGGGGAATTTTTTGTTTGGTTTTCCAAGAGGTAAAGCAGAAACCAAGGAACTCTGAGAGCAGCCTGGAGCAGCTCAGTGCCAGGTGCAGCTGCAGTGAGGCAATAGCACAGAGGAGAACACAAAACCCCATCTCATTGTGGGGAGAGCAAAGGCCTGGCCAGCTGCAGGAGGAGATAATAACGTGAGCACAGCGTCCTTTCAAACCAGGGAATTGTTTTATTCCGTGTTAATCAGCTGGGGGAAAAAAATCCTGCATGATACTCCTGTAAAATTCCAAATCCTGGCCTTGCAACTTGTTTTGTTTGCTGGTATCTGCAGGGAGCCACACGAGCTGGTTTTGTTGGAGGAGGGCAGGGGGTTCACAGGTGAACAARTCCCTGCATGCAAATGAGGGTGGGTTTAATTTTATTTATTTCACCTGCTCTTCTGGGATCATTGGGAATAACTTTGGGAGATGGGTTTTTAAAACCTTTTTTCCTGTCAGAACTTTTAATAACATAAAAAAACACAAAAACCAAAACAAAAAAAACCAACCAAAAAAACCCCCAAACAAACAAACAAAAAAAACCCCAAAAAAACCCACCAAAAAACCCCACCAAACCACTGGTGAAAATAATTTTTTTAAAAATCAATTTTTGTTGTTTTCCTAAGCATTTCCTTGCATTACTGCTCTCAGACTGCTCTTTTCCTGTTTTCTATGTCTTTATAAATGCAGGTGTTATCCATAGGCAAAGATCCAATGTTAACCAATGGAAGAAACTGGATCATAAATTCCTATCACTGTAAATCTTCCCAGTCCCTCCTGGTGTTAAAGGCACTCCCTTGGAGCTCAGGTGAGGTTTCCCTGTGCCCTGCCCTGMCAGATTTTGACTCCCAGCTCAGCTGAGTCACTTCACACAGTCCCTGTGTAAAACTGGCAGAGGAAGATGAATGTGAGTTGGGAAAGGAACAGGAATAGGAAGCCTGATTTATTGGAGAAGTCTAAAAAAGCTTCCCTTTAAGCAKAACAAAGTTATTTTTGTAAGCCAGCTCCTCACTCTGAGCACATCCAGGCAGGATTAAAGCAGGACAAAAGCGAGGGAGCAGCACCTGAACACCGGGGCACAAGGACAGGTAGGAAATTCCRTGCCTGGAAAGCTCCTGATGTTTGAATCCAGGAGGGAGCTGGAGGCAGAGGGGGAGCCTGGCACACAGGCTGATCTGATGGTGTTGGAGCTGCTTTTCCTGCAGTGGGACAGAACCCTCACTGCTGAGGGGCACTGGAGCCAGGATTTGGAGGTTACTCAGGATTTTTTCCTTTGTAAGTGGTGACCCCAGAGAGCTGAAGTTTAGGAGGGCTGGTGCTAAAAACTTTGAACCTTCCAGCTGCAGATTTTTGTTAGGCAAGGGGGAAGAGAAAGGGATCAGAGGGATCATAATCCAGGGAGCTCTGCAGTGAGAGGAAAGATGCTGTCACATCCCATTTACTGTCACATGCCTGCTCCTGGCAATGTCCTTTATTCCTGCACTGATCAGAGGTGCCCTGACAGGGGCTGGAGCAGACAAAGCCTCAGCCAGACCTCCTCTGTATGGTGCTGTTACAGCCGTGCCTGTGTGGCAGAGTCATGCCTGCACAGAGGAGCCTTTTATCAGGGAATTTTGGGAAATTTGAGTTGGCTTTCCCACATTACTTCAGGGAGAAGGAAAACTGAGTGCATCCAGAGMAGGAGCAAATGGAGCAGCAATATCCAGGGGGTCCCTGCAGCTGCTTCCCAGCCAGCTGTGTGGAAATGTTSTGGGATATTCCAGAATTCTGAAAGTGAAAAATCTCAGCCAACCATATCACATTCCAGTGACCCCTACAGAGAATCCTGTAGTGGGTTAGAAAAAAAGATGGTTATCTTTTTTTGCTCAAATCCTCTCTCTATACCATGTTTTGGATGAGCTGAAACTCCAGGTCCTGGCAGATRAAGTGCCCTCCTTATTGTCTGTGGATGTGAACAACTGCCAGTAAACCTCAGCCTTCCTGATTCACAGGCYTGTCCTAACATTTGAGTCTTCTTTGGTGAATAAAAGCTCTTCTTCTGCAGGGAGAGGGCTCTTTTGTCAGGTTAATCAAATCCAGCAGTGCTGCTGAGGTTGCAGCTGTTAGAAATTACAAAAAAGAAGCAGACTTGKGTAAGCCAAGGGATCAGTGCAGTATTTTATGGCTTACACACAGATTTGTAGGCAAGGAAAGAAAGAAAAAAATTCAAAGCAGGGGGCGAAAATTTCTCAATCAAAGAACTTTTTCCTGGCTGAGTCTTTCTGGCACCTTGGATGGTGACCTGAGGGATGCTCCTCTCCCCAGCACAGTTGTACTGAATATAATGGAATTATTTACACCACTGAAGAGGAAGCTGAGAAAACTTAACAGAAAACCACTTAAAAAGTCACAGTCTCTTTGCTGAGATGATGCTTAATGTATTTAATAATACTAATGTTTAGTAGCAAAATCCTTTGGTGTCCTGAGGCCAAAGTTGCTTTAATAAAGGAGAGAGAAGAGGCAGAAGATGTTGAGCCATGGCTCTCCTGCCAGACTACCTAATTAACATTGAATATTAACTAAAATGTAAAGTAATCATCTCCAGTAAGTGATATGGAAATGAGCGTGCTTCAGCTAGAGAAAATTCATTGGCATTCTCAAATATATTCATACCAATGCTCAAGTGGCTCCATGTTTTCAAGCTTCTCTCTTTCCTCTCTTTTTCTGTCCATATTGACAAAACCCTGAACATCAGATTCTGGCTTCACCATTACATGAACTCTAATCCCAGTAAATGCTAGCATTCAGTATTTTTTTTAACAAATTATTGTACTTTTATTGAGCTCATTCCTTTGGCAAATAAATTAGTTATTTGGTATTTAAAAGGTCATCTTGAGCAGTATTTTGAAAAACCTGTCTTCATTGGTTTCAACCCAAAATCTCAGATTACAGCTGTTCTAAATTTTGAGTTGCATCTAAGCATTTCTGTAATGAATAATATATATATTTATAGTATATATTATATATATTATATATATAATATAAATATATATATAATATAGTTTTGTGAGGGGTGGAGACCAACTCCTTCAAATTGCTCCTTAGATTTTGGGCATATGTGAAAATGTGTCAATTTTTATTTGCAATCAGTCAGATTTGTACTTAATTTTCCTGCTCTCTGAGAAACACCTGAATTTAATTCCCAAAGTTTCATTGGTTGCACAAACACTCCATGTAACCCACAATGAATTCTTGTTCAGGGTTTTGGAGCTGAAGCTGGACCTCCCTCAGAAMATCCAGGGCTTGTTTCTCCATCTCAGCTGCCAATTCCTATTAAATGTTGTCACTTCGATGTTATTGGGCCATTTTGGAGGTGGTGTGGTGTGACTGCCTTTTCTCTTCCTTTGGGTTKATTAACCTGAGATGAATTCCTAATGTTCATATTTCACCCATGATTTAATGCCCATGTCCCCAGACAAGGAATTTGCAAGTCTGCTCAGATCTGATGTGAATTGCAAATTCYCAGAAGTGCTTGGAGGAAGGAAGCTCTTCCAGAGAATATTTGTGCTATCTCTTTTCTCCAGGTGTCTGCTTTTGAATGTTTGCAGAAGAAACATGAATACCATTTTGTGGGAAAAGTCTTAATTTGTTATCAATGGCTTTTATGTCCACTYCTTCCTGGAGCCTTTAGGGAGGATGTTGCAAGGGGAACCACTGGAAATCCCAGAGAATGACAAAATGATGAAAGTGAGATGAGTATGGGGCTGCCTTCGTGGTTTTTATGGTGGAATTTCACAGCAAAAAGAAAAGAGGGAGGCGCCTGCACCTGCAACAGGGCAGAGAGAGAGAGGGAGAGATGTCAGGCATGAAAAATCCAAGCTCCCTTTGAGCTGAATGCAGGAAAAGAATAGAAAAGTGAAACCTTTAAAAATCTTAGGCATAGCAACATGTTCTTGGAACAGGAATGATTTAATCAGGGTCCTGTGGAAATTCCTACAAGACTCSCAGGCAGAAGATTTCACAGCTATTTTGTACAAGGTGCAGGTGTGGAAATGTTTTATTGTCCTGCCTTGCCAGCCCTTCATGCCTTCAGAACCACGGGATAATGGACTGYAAAGGCTCAGCTCCACACAGGGCAAAAAGAGATGGGTAAATACAAATAGATTGAAATTCAGATTGCTGGAAATCCTTGGGCAGAGCATCAGTAGATGCAAAAATGCAGCAGTTCCAGGGCAGAATTTAACCCGGGGTGGGTCTTTCAGAAAGATCAGCAATAAATGCCCAGCTAACAGATCMAAAAGAGCTCCTGGCACTGCAGAGTTTCAGCGATGCCTTTGACCAAACCCAGCTCCTTCCGTGTGTGTTGCCAGCAGACCCAAAAGTTTTGAGTGACTTCAGTTTCTTCATCAAGAACCAAGTTCTGAGACCTTTTACAAGATCAGCCCTTGCAAGGCCATTAAATTGACTTTCTGCCTGGATGTGAGGATTACACACTACAGGAAATGTTTGCTGCAATTTCCTTTTGCGGCATAAAAATTGATGAATTTTYGAAAGTGATTATCTTCATCAAAGCCAACCTGTTCTCATTAGAGGTACTCCAAGAAGGAGCTGATGCTCATTTGTTTCTGGTGCCATCTGCTTTTACTGCTGCAGCAGACATTGTGGGGAATTGAATATGGTAATGCTCTTTTTTCACCCCTTGTGGAACAAAAACTTATTTTGAAATGGCTCTGCCTGAAAAGCAGACCAAAATAAACAAACGTGCAAGAAAAAGTTACTTTTACTTTCTCCTAGCCAGCTCCTGTAAGCAGTCTGAACTAGTTTTGCATTGTATTTCCCAAATGTCTGGTAGCAGTCAAAAGTCTATGAAAAAATGTCAATTTACCCAATTTATTCCTGTTGGAGATTCTGCTGTCTGTGTCCACTATCACCTCACTTCTGCCAGGATGAAGAAAGCTTTATGAGAATGCAGTTTAAGGGTGAAACTCTTCTTGACTGCTTCCACCTGAATACAACAACCTGTTGGAGCTGAGCATCTAAGGTATTATTGTAACCTCTTTTTTTGGGGTTATTAAATGGGGAATTTTTAAAAAAACCCCAAAACCCCTGCATTTTCTTTTTATTTAAAGGTTYCATAAAGGAGTGGGCACAGTGCATTCAGCAGGGCTGGGCTGTATCAACTGTAATCAGCAGAATCATTTAACCCTTAAATATTCTCATTTTCCTCTTCTGAGYAGGTTTTTGTTTACTCAAGTGAGAGTGAGCTCTTTTGGATTCTGGGCTCTTTTCCACGGTTCTTATCATCATTTTCATCCTTGTGCCAACAAGGAAGCTGAACAAGGGCAGAATGTCATTGGCTCAATATACTGTGGTGTCAAAAGTTATGATCAATAATAAAAAGGAAGGAAGGCAGGCTGTTCATTCTGGAAACAGGATCTACATTTTAAGGGGAAAGGTGAATAATGAAAACTAAATATTACCTCTGAAAGACTAAGTGGGACTGTCTCGCTGTCTGTGACATGACAGAATGATTAGATCTGAAAATTTACTTTGTTTTAAAATAGGACTCAGCTGGGAGACACCATTTTGAACTCAGAGTTTAGYTGAGCAATTCCACAACCTCCCAAAAYATTGTCCTTCTGTGACCTTTATCTGATAGCAGCCACTTAAATGTRCACAGATCAAACCCTGATGACTACAGAGTGAATTAACAGGAAACAGAAAATGTTTAATAAATAACATATTTTTCCAGCTTCATAACAGAACCATAGAACCATTATTTGAAAAGATGCAATTATATAAAATTGTGCCAAACATGAGGGCCTTTCATTGCTCAAAGAGCCATAGTAGCTTTCCTACATAAATGAGTTCCTTTGAGGAATTTACTTTTATCTCTCCTAGTAAAAGCAGTCATCTAAATCTTTGGCTTTGGGGTTGTTTTTTTTTTTTTTCTTTAATCATCACAGCAATATCAAATCATTGCTTTGTCTCTCCCCCTGTGTGTCCAYTGTTATGTGTTTGTATAACATGGAGGTCTCCTCGTGCCAATTCTTCTCCTGAGCCTACAATAAAATATCAGGTTCTCTTGATGTTGGGCTTTATAAACATAAAACCAAATGATTGAATATCCAGGAGTCATTCAAAGCTGAATTTCTGCCACTGAGGGAAGAAATGTAAAGCCATAAAGCTTTCAGCTGAGCTACAATTCTTAATAAAACTGCCCAAATGCATCCTTCTGGCTCAGGATAGGGAAGTTCCCAGTGGTCCTCCTTTCAGAATCTGACATTTTGCATGGAATTCAGAGCTGATTGTTACCAATCATAAGGTTGTGTCCTGTTCCTAGGCTGCCTCAGAGAGGAGAAGCAGAATGGGCAGCTGAAGAACATCTGATGTTGGTATGGACAATGATTGTGTGCTGTGCTGAATCCCAGGGATCCCAGCCATGGAYCAGGATGGATTTGCCTGATCTCAAAAGCCACCAAGTCAGAGGAGTTCCACAGCTGCAAAACACACTTGGAACCTTCACTGCCTGCTTTTTCTAAACTGCTCTCACTCTGTTATTACATGTTTGGATAAATAGGTGCTGCTTTCATGCAGCAAAAAGAAAAAAACAACTTGCAAGGCAACAAAGGAGATCTTCTGGAAGGCAGACTCTGTTTCCCTCCTGAACTCAGAGCACAGACTGCTCTGTGACACTGCATGAGGGAAGCAGAATAGATGAAGTATGGTAAATAAGGGATTAAAATCCCTGCATCAAACCACCTCCTCCAGGAAATGCCCCTTTTTTGCTTTACTCTGCATTGAAATGTTCTCTACCCTCTATTTTGTCTATTTGAGAAAACCAGTCCAGTCTGGGCAGYTCTGCAGCAAATGATAACATCACAACTTTATAATTAATGAAATGTCCTGGACTTTGCTTCAGCATCACCCACAGGGAGGAAGAAAGACAAGCACAACACCCCAGCACCTCCCCAAAGGAGAACAGCCCAACAACAACAACAACTTCTGCTGCTCGTGCTTGTTCCATGGACAGGTTTGTGCTCCTGAACAGCTCAGGGATGCTGGAGCTGGCCCAGGRCAGCCCAGCAGGAKCTCCTGGAGCTGRTGTGATTTGTGTGCAAACACAGACAGTGTGCAAAGCTTGTTAATTGTGCCTTGGCAGGGCCCCGGGGCTGCACCAGCCAAGGGAGGTTCCTGGCTCTCTCTGCTGCTTTGGATTTGGCACTGAAGGATGTGAACCAGCTCTCTCTGCTCAAGTTTGCAAGGAGGGCTTGGTGATTTTTTAATTCTCTGCTTGGCGATTTTTTATTCTCTGCCCTTTTATTCTCTGCCCTCTCTCATGCCTCACCTTTTCCTTTTGTTTCCATGTTTATTTACCAGGTTCCTGCATCAGGAGCGTTTTTAATCTTCTCAAGAGTGATGCATAATTTGTGACACCTTGCAAAAAAGCCACAATATTTTTAATAATTCTTGTTGAATGCAGAGGGCAGTGCTTCTGTAATTTTGCTTACTGTGTAAGAAAACATTRCAGTGAGAATTCCTTGGCATAAATATGTAAGAACCCAGTGAGGAGCCCACCAATCAGCCTGGCTGTCTGTAACGTGTGTTGGTAGTTTTGCTTTCAGGCTGGATTTTTTTTATTCAGCCCTGAGTGGCACCTGAGGAAATCAGGATTCAAATTAAAAATAAATGCAGTCTGATTTCTCAGGAAAAAAAAACCAAACAACCAAACCAAGGAGGCTTTGGGCAGAGAGCATGCAGACATTCATTTACCAACTGTTCACTGTTCAGCTCTGCTGCCATCTCTCTGCATCGATTTTCTCTCAAAATYACATCCCCCTCACCATTGACAAGTCAATTCCAAACAGCAAATTCCCCTTTCCAAGTGCTCAGTCCGTGTTGCTCTTGGGCTCCAGAAATGCCTGGCCTGGTTTARGATGAGGAACTCAGGGTTTCTCCCTGGCAGAGCTCTCTGAGTTGCTGATTGCCTGGGATGTTTTCTCAAGCACCGAGAGAAAAATTAACTCCCCGTTCTGACAAATGTGATGAAATAAATGKGGGCTGGAATTAAATGAGCTAGCTCTTAGCTTTCCTACTTCAAGGTCAATTATGAAAATACCATTTTTCCTGCGCTGCCAGCAGCAGTGTAAATCCCTCCAATTTTTTTAGGTTTGTTTTTYCTCACTTTCATTCCCAAACAAAATATTAAAAAAACCCCAAGAAAATTCATTGTTTCAGGTGGGAAATTTTTAAATACTTCCTTTTGTTTTTTTCTTGAGACCTCTCAAAACCCTGGACTATTGAAATAATTATATCCAAATTTTGGATGTGGACCACGCTTTGTCTTTGAAACTATTTCTATTTAAATAAGATTGTTGTCAAACAGGTGATGTGTTTCTGGGSATAATTTATTACTCCTGAGTTTTTCCAATAGATGTGGCTTCAGCTCATGGCTCTGCTGGATGTGAGCCTGCTGCAATAGCTGCACTGCATTTTGAGACAAACATTTCACTTCAGCACGTGCTTAGACGTGGAATTATTTCATTTTCTTGACCTACAATTCCATTTTGAACTCCCCAAGCTCAGCTCAAGGTGGAGCCACATCGGAGCCACCAGGTCTGAAACCCCTGTGGGTGGCTGAATAACTCACTCCCACCCCAGCACACGTGGTTTTAGGACACAGATCCCCCAAACCCAACTTCTCACCGCTTTTCTTTGCCAAATAATTCATTGTCTGTGCCAGGGAAAGGTCTCTGCTGGCAGTCTGGGGCTGTGTGAAGCAGCAAAGCTGCAGACACCATGTCTGCCAAGCCAAATCTCACCTCGGGGATGCTGGAGCTTGCACAGGRGCACCTGCCAAAGGTTTGGCACTGCAGGACAGCCCTGGCTGCATCCCCCAGGAATCTGCATTTATTGCAGAGGGAATGGAGATTCAGTGGCTTCAAACCCACTGAAGATCAGAAGGGGTTGCAGTGGTGCAATCAGTGTTAATTTGGCACTGCTCTAAGAATAAATGAGTGAKGATGAGAAGAGGTTGTTTCATTCCCTGCCTCCTGCAAGGCAGAGGAAAATGCAGCAGGCTGTTTTCCTGAACGTGGCACAAGAATTTAGGAGTCATTTAACTCAAAAAGAAACAAAAGGGCACAGCTCTGGAGGTACCTGCTGAGGGCAGAAGCAGGAACAAATCGAGATGAAAGAATTGCTGGTTTAAGATCTGCWGGTGAGGGGGCTGATGGAGACCAAGCAGGAACCAGAGAACAACAGCAGCAGGAAAACTGGAATATTCTGAAAGTTGAGAGAGCCAGTAACAAAACAAGCAKTAACAACAGGAGTGTACTGCCAGCAGGGGACCTTCAGCTCAGGCTGCAAAAACCAATAAAATATGATGGCAAAACAATCCTCTCAGAAGGCATTTCGCCCCCTCCAATTATTCTTTTTCAAACTACCACTGATATAAAAATATCTGTTTATGGTGGAAGTGAGGGGAGGCTCTTCCAGCCTGAAACCACAGCTTGCAGCAATGTTTGGCTCTGATGGAGCAGGGGAATCGCTTGGAAAGCTGGGAAAAGCTGCTGCAAGCTGTCCTGGCAGAAAGGGAAAGTGGAGATTTCAAAATATCTTCGTTCTGCTGGGATCCGAGGGGATCACAGACCCTTAATGAGCTGCAAGGACTTGATGAGTATGTGCTAAGGGTTTTTAGAGATCTGGCAGAGC
The DNA here is from genome assembly GCA_902810485.1 of Alauda arvensis. Classification (NCBI taxonomy): domain Eukaryota; kingdom Metazoa; phylum Chordata; class Aves; order Passeriformes; family Alaudidae; genus Alauda; species Alauda arvensis. Next base: position 738,166 of record CADDXX010000306.1, on the reverse strand, counting down.
TGATGAAGTGCAATATCACAGAGAGCTGTGTGCCTTTCCCCTGGAGCTTCACTGCTCCCAGAGGTGTGGGTTGGAGCTCTCTGTGACAGGGAAAGGTGCTCAGAGACAAACCCACATCCTGGAAAACTCCACATTCACAGAGGCAGGGAGTCTGAGGAGAATCGGATCAGACAGCAGAGGCTGAGGGGGGATGTTGGTGAAACTCAAGAGCTTTTTGGAGATGCTGCCTGTGCCCTGGAGGAGCAGCCACACATGGGTTAAGTACACAACACCAGCAGACAGTGTTTGGTTGTTTGGGGATTTTATTTGGTTGCTTTTTTGTTTGTTTTTCTTTTTGCTTGTTTGTTTTTAAATATTCTTTTTTTTGGAGGTGAAAAATTAACTATATTCATTGGAAAACCTCCTGGAAAATCCACTTCAAGGTTAATTGCAGTTGATCCCAGACTTGGTTCTCTCTAGAGAGGTTCCCTGACCAAGACATTTCCATCAGTAAACATCTGCCCATCACAGCATGTCAGGAAATTGCCACCAAGGTTGTTGTAAGAACACTGCACATTCACGCTACCCTGGACTGCAAATATTTACCAAATTAAAGCTAGTCTCAGTATTAAGTTGAGAGGAATGACAGAACTGTCTTTACAAACAAGCACTGGGTCGGCTGGTGGATAAAACCAGCACTGAGAGATGAAAGAAACCATGGGAAGGATTCCACTGATGGAAAAGAAGATATTTGCTTTTACAAACAAACCGTGGATTTGCTGATAAATGAAACTGGATATTGAAAAATGAAAAAAAAATGGGGAAAATCCATAAATTCCATAAGAATTAAAAATTAAAAGGGGGGTTATACGTTAAAGGGGAATCTTTAGGTATGAGGCGCTGCGGGAAGTCTGCACCTCTCAAGTACCTCAGCCAATGGGGAAAGAGAGAAGGAAATGGAGCCGGGAAATCGGGATAAAAAGGAGGCTGCTTCCTCCAAAAATTCGAGAGACCCCAGGGGAAATGCCCCATGGCCTCTCCCTTTATTCAAATAAAGTAAAAGGACTCCTCTGTCTCCTTTTCAGACATAAACCTCTGGCGTTTGTGGGTTCATTTTCCTGACAGGTGGGACCCAAAGCCCCAGAGCAGAGGCACATTTTGATGTGGAACTCAGGGAACAGCTGCTCCAAGAATGGGGCAGCTGAAACCCCACGGGGACCCACCTGTGGCAAAGAGCACCTGGAGCAGGGATGGAAGGAGCTCTTCAGGGCCATGGCTCACACAGGAAAAGCTCCTAGCTTTTCCTAGTATTTATTTTYCTGTTTTATGGTTTGTTTGGGAGGTTTTTGTGTGTGGTGGGCTTTTTCTTCATATTTTTTTTCCCCTTTAATTTTTTTTTAAATTTTGTGCATTTGTTTTATTTCCTTTAATTAGAACATTTTAGATTTGGCTCACTTTTTTAAAATTTTCATTTTGAATTATGTTCTTTTGAATGGGCTTAGCAGTGTTGCTCATTTTGAAACCAGCACAACAGTTYCATCCTCCTGCTTCTTTGGAACAAACACAACTTTGGAGCAGCAGAAGAAAAWGAGTAAGTTCATTTAAATTCCATATATACATGATCTGAAAGCAACAGGGATGGGATTTGTCTTTCTACTGAGCTCTGCATGTGTGAAAAAAAAATAAATTCTTTCCTATACTAAGAAGRAAAAATAAATCTCAGTGGTTTTAACACTGTGTGTGTTGATGCCAGCTTAAGAACACTGCCTTCCTGCAGCTGCTTTCATAGAATCTTGTACATTTTCTGGGGGCAAGRAAAGTTCTGCTGGGGCAAAGGGAATTAAATTTTATAAGCTGGTTATTAATTTTTAAATGTGATACTTGTGAGTCRTGTAAGAACTGAACAGRAAAAATGAAATATTTTCTTTCCTTYTYCCTTCCTTTTGTTMTATATTTCCTTTTTGTGAAGAAATCAGCTCACTCTGCTTTTTCCCARCAGTTCTATCCCCCATGCCCCCTTTCTCTATTTTCTTCAGCTTTATCACTGAAGTTAGTGTTGTTTGTTGGATCATATTGAGCAGATGCTGAACATGATGGAGTTTGATAAGATCAGAAGCTGTGGGACAAACCAGGGAAAAACTCAAATAAAAACATGAGCTTCCTCAATGGGGAATGAAGCTCTAAGAATCCTGAGAAAGCAATGGCAAATTTGATTTTCTGCTTGGAAAAGTAGCCCTAGTTAAGCATATTTAAAAATTATTTTAGTTTATCTGCATTTTTGTTGTCTTGGAGCAAATTTATTATGTGGTTACAGATGCTTCACACATCCAGGGTTTGGAAGGTTTGGGTGAATTGAACCTCAACTTTTTGGCTTGTGTGTGGATGTTTCAAGTTCCAGATGTAATATCTGTGTAACTATTTAATRTGTGCTGAAAATCTTAGTTTTCTCTGAGTCTGGTGAGGATCTTGGTCACTCATGAGCTCAAGTGGGTGACAGATTTGTCTGAGATTAAACAGAACCAGGAAATGCTTGGTTTTGGGGGTGGGGTTTTGTGGTTTTATTTTTGTGGGATTTTTACTCYTGAACCTGTTTTGTGCAACTCCCTTGCCATTACACTGTGTTATGAGTCTATGACTGTGTCTGTTTCTTTTGGATAAATCAGTTTATTTTAGGATTACACCAGTTAGTGCAGTAAAAGTTTGCATTTCCCTACAACCTGCTTGTTTTAGTATTCAGAGGACACCTGAAGAGGGAAATAACCATAAAAAAAGTTGTCTCCTTCTGTCTTTTAACACCTTCAGGTGCTACACCAGGAAATCCAGCCTCCTCTTGCTTTGCTCTTGATAAGGCAGTTTGAATAGAAATTAATGTAATTAGCTCCAGATTTCAAAATATCAACACGTGCAAGTGTTTGTGTAGCCTCTAAATGAGTGTTGCTGGAAGAACACAGGCATTAGGGGATGCTGAGATAATTTCCACTCTCTAGGCAAAGGAAAACGTTCAGGGGCTGCAAATAAATGAAAGCTAGAGCTGTAAAATTGTTCCTAAATGGGGGAAATGCATCTTGGGCACCAGAATCCTGAATCCTGCCTGTGGCAGCCAGGAATAATTAGAGTACAATGTGTAATAATAGCTATTGCAGGCTTGTTTTGGTTCTAATCAAAATATTAGCACAGATAACAGATTAAATGAGATAAAATGGAGAAATAGTGCTCTGAGAGAAGAGCTGGCTTCCATCATTTGGCTTAATGGTKAACCTATTTTATTAGAAGCAAACTGAAATTAAATCTAATATTAGGAGTGTTACACATGATTGGGCATAAGAATTTCTCTGGTGTGAGGCCAAGTATCAGTKAGAGGAGCATTTAATAATTTCTGCTGTTAATAATTTGGCCAGAGCCACTGGCAGGGGAGAGCTGGGCAGCTCCATACCTGGGAGGCAGCAGGTGATGGCTGGACTGGCCATTGCTTGGGAGCTGAAAAATGAACCTACAAGGGGGATAAAAAGAGATCTCCATCCTGTTTTCACTTTCCATGCCCTTTTGGGAGGGGGAAACTTGCCAAGCTGACATCCTGGGTTGTAAAAAGTAACTTTTTAGAAGGTGGTTTACAAATGTAAATCCAACACTGGCTGTCGCCCCAAGCTCTTCATTGTGAGTTACAGAGGTGTTTTAGCAACAGAAGCTGCTGAAATCTTTGTAATGCCAAGTAGGTCAGTACARATAAAATACTGGGATGAAGGATGGRAAATGATGGGAAATGGTGCTCTGTGCCCTCATGTACCTGCTTCCCTCTGGCTGCTTTTGAACCTGCCTGCTCATTCAGCAGGAAATCTCACCAGGTTCTTTCTGGTGCCAGTTTCCAGATTGTCCAGTCAGACATTTCAATTTCCTTTCTCACTGGGAAGTTTCTGCCTGTTAYCCAATAACCCTGCTGGAATGGCAGGAAAGAGCAGCTAATGTGAAATAACTTTGTTATTTCCAAACATAACAAACTGAAAGCCTGTGAAAACCTAGAYCTGCACTTTGACATCTTCATCAACWCTGGCCTGTGCTGCTCCTTAATACAAACCAAAAAATAAGAGCAAACCAAAGGGGGTTTTGTTTTGTGTTAAGGGGAAAGATCTGATTTAGGGCARWGTTTTTCTGTTGTTCTGTGAGAAGGATGAGAGGCTTTGCTGGAAAAAGCCCTCAGCCAAACTGAGGAGTCACAGAAATGGGATGGCAGAGCTCAGTGTCTGCCTAAAGTACATGTGAGAAAAAAAGAATGATGAGGATGTTTATTGAACTGACAGAATTATTCAGAGAATAAGGACATTCCCTGCRTGATAATTTGACACCTTTAGAAGAAATAATCAGAAAAGCTTTATTGTYACATTTTCCTTTGCTGCACTTGTCAATAGATCAGGCTGAAGAGCTGCTTGTGGCTCAGATTCCCACAAATCCTCCAGGAATCCCTTGCACAGAGCAAGTGATGCCAACCTTGTTGCTGAGAACCAAMACAATAAGCAGTGGATGGTGAAAATGTGTGTATGATTTGCCTGGCTGAAGCTGGGAATGCTGCAGCAGAGGTTCCTGGTGGAATAAGGAAATGCAAGAAATTAGAGGGGAAAAAAAAAAAAGACCAATTCTTCATGACTTATTTAAASCTTTTCCCCAGTGTTTGTCATGGAAAGTTACTCTGAATGCAGAGTGGAAAATATTGTTCTCCTAGCCATGCTAAACAGATTAAGTTTTATGGTATTAAAATGCAGACCAAACACTTCCAGCCTCTTAAATGAAGCTGTGCTAACAGGATTGTTTTTTGGAGGCTGGGGGTTTGTACACCATCTGCCTGCATTATCAACAGGCAGTGTTCTATGTGGATCAAGAAAGAGCTGAGTATTAAAGCATGAGATTTAGCCTGAGTAATCCTATTTAAACTCCTTTTGAAGTTTTATTGTTCAGTCCACAGGAATAAGTTCAGGAAAACTTCAGGGTTTTAACAACTACACAGAGTAAAGAATCCTAAYAAATGAAAGATTCAGGTTTGCTCTTTTACAGCTCTATAGCTCATCTTTATTAACAGACAGCTCAGAAAAGTAGATTTCCTCAGTGGTTTTCCAGGGTTAATGAGTTTTATTTTTCTTGGCACTCAGTGTCTCTATTGCTGTAGATGTTGGGTGCTCAACAAACCATCTAAGTCATGGTCCAGGTAGGACAACTCTATTTGAAAGTGTTTGCACAAGTGGCTGCCTGAAGGGCACAGAAAAACCTCACAGCAGAGCAGGGAAATCAGCACAGATTTCCAAGCATTTTCCTCCTGCTTTCAGGMYAGAGGRATTTTTCATWTGTGAAATAAAAAACTAGCCAGTGAAAGACATGGACCAACATCTGGTTGTAAACCAAAAGGATATGAATAGTTTGGATTAAAAACCATTCATTTTTGTTGGAACCAACTTTCCTTTCTTTGTACTTCACCATTTGAATGTCARATTTTCTTCTCCATTTTTTTTCTCATGCCACAATCTCTTCTTCACCATCCAGTTTGCTGTCTCAGACCCTTCTCTTCAGCCAGCCCACTGGACCCTTTTATTACCCAGGCTCCCCAGTTGCTGCTCTGMTCTGTTCTTTCACACCAGCTACTCTCCAGACTCAGAATTAATTTTCTAAACCTCTGCTATCCATCACTAGAGTGTTAAACAGACAAGCTTTAATTCCACCTGCTGCTGCTTTCATCAATTAAATTTCATTTTCAGTGACAAAGAGGGAAGATGCCAAGCTTTATGGTAATTCCCATCAACCACTAATATGATCCTGTCAGTGCAGCAGCACATATTGACAAAGATTTACCCCAGGGAAAAATCTTTGTCTGCTTTTGTGCTGAGGACAAGAGATGACAAACAATAATGAAGTGTACAACGTTGTCAAGAGCAGTCAGGGAAGATCATCTGTTAATTGTTTCCTTCCAGTACCTTCTGGAAAGCTCTTTATTTTTTTTGCCAGACAAACAACTGGTTTGAATTGGCTGCTGGGTGGAAACAACATCCTGATAATCTGTGCAGGAAGATCCCCATTAGAAAATCTAATATGCACATATTAATGTATTTTAGGTGAATGGAAACTGTGGTGAAGTATTAATAACAACATAAAGATTGTTCTGGTCTGGTTTTTGACCTTTTTGATTTACCCAAAGGTTCTTTGTGTTAAGTTTTGTGATAACATTGTCTGAGATAGCCAGGAGTGGTAGGASATTGCTGGGCAGGACAGAAGGAGGSAATKYCAGGGCAGATTTCCTCCCCTCCTGCAGTGCTGCTCCCAGGGCAGTGGAAATCCTCCCAGTCCTCAGCTGTGGGAGCTCCTSCAGCAGCCAGGAGTGCTCCCAGCAGCTCTGGAGAAAGGGCTATAAAACACCTGAGTGTCCTTAGAGCTGCAGCAAAGGTTCCCTTTTCAATCAAAGCAGGGGGAAGAGAAAAGCCACGGATCTCAGAAGTTTTTTCACCCACTTTAACACTTTCCATGGGGAAGGCATCAGAAATCCAAAGGGCCCTTGTCAGAGGGTTAGGAAATGATGGTGAAACAGCCCCAGGCAGTGATTTGTGGCTGGATATTCAAACACACTGACAGAATGGGATGGGGCTGTGTCTCCAGCGTTTTCCCCTTGCTGCAGGGAGCTGGGTGCTCYTGGGTTCCATCCATGCACAGCCGTGGCTGTGGTGAATCACTTTTGTACCTGAAAACCAAAGCTCTCCCTTTGTTTCAGGTGAAAGCTCCTTGTCATTAACAAAAGCTGCATCTGGGAGAGAACGAGCCCTGGGAATGCAATGACAAATGATCTKCTGAAAATCTCTGGGGTGGTGATGAGCACTGTGTATGAAACTCTGAATTTGTGCAGAAAGGGAAAAGCTCTTTGTCAGTGATTSCCAGACATCCAGACAAATGTGGCTTCCTCTGGAAAGCATCTTTTACTGCAKAATGACARGGGACAGGTAACTGCATTAATTGGCCATTGGAGTGGCTTCACTGCCACAGCCAGCTCACTGGAAGGGAAATCTTCCAAATGCAATTAAAATATCAAAGTTAACCCAGAATTCTGAGTTAATGGCTTTCCAGAAGCAGGGAGGGGCAGCAGTGATGGGAAATGATTGAATTTTACTGTGCTGTGTGAGAACTGGGGGAACTGTGGCTGAAGCAGAGCAGGGCAAGGGAGAGTGCAGGCTGGGAACACCCTGGAGCTGAATCAGAGAGAGGAGTTTTATGGGAATTCTGGAAAATGTCAGTCCTGGCATCCTTCTCATGGGGCTACCTGTGAGTGAAGGAAAGGCCAGAGGCAACTCTTGTGCCCTCACCTCCCAAAATCTCCATGGGGTGATTGGGTTGATGCCCAATATTCAGGGAGGGGACATTGATTAATCCACTCTGCCCCCCTGGAAGAGTGGGATTATGGAAGAGAGGAAGCACTGCTTCTTATCCACTTTAAATTGTGGAAGAAGTTGGGATTACAGAACCATGCACTGCTACAAACTCTTTCTAGCTGAACTCCTGGTGCACCCCAGGTGAGCTGTGAGCACTGGGCTGGGGATGAGCTGGGATCTCTGAAGTGCAGAGGAGAATTCTCCTGGAGGAAATGAGCCATCACAGGAAAATCTGCAATACCTTCAGAATAAATACACCAAAACACTAATCATGCATCTTAATGGAATATCTTTATTTTTTTCAAGCAGATGCCTGCAGGAGAGTCAGGAATTCAGGAGACACTGGGAGCTTTRACCCTGACATGAAATTCTCCCATGACTGCCCCTCTCTTATTTAGATTTTCCTGATAAACAGTCAATTAACTTACATTGCCCATGAACAATATTTTAGACAAATCCATCAGTTTAGTTGCTTTGAAGGATTTAAACTAAGTAAATATATATATATATATATATATAAACTAAACCTAAAGCCAGAAACCTTATTCATAATGAGTGTACAACCATCTGTGGGTTATTTTTGGGTGCGTTGCCAATCACTCCCATTATTCAGTGGTTGAAAACCTCTCCTTGCAGAGGTGTGTGTGTGTCTGAGGGCTGTGAAGGTGGCAAACACCTCCTGCAATGCAAGCATGAACACGAAATATGGCTCTGCTTTGTGGCTCTTTTTAGATGCATTGGATGTTGCAGCCATAAAGCAACTCGTGCATCCTTTTGCTGGTAATTTTAACAAGTAAATGAGTCATCAAATAATTATATTTAGAGTTTTGGATCTGCATAAACCCTCAGCAGAGCATGTTTATACCTGCTCAWGCCAATTTTGGCTTCCATCAGCATGTTTAAATGCAAGGTATCCTGAAAATCTTCCCTRTGTCAGGAATAAGCTCCATCCTTCTATAAAATACAGTGCAACACACTCTGTCCTCCCARTCCAAGTTTTTGATAATCTTTCCCCTGCTTGAGCATTTCTTGTTGGCTTACTTTCTAATTCTCTTTTTTGGTCTCATTTTCCCCTCAGGGCACTTTTGGTCTTGTGTACACTTTGTTATTTCATCATTTCTTCACAATCTTTCAAATRTATGGATTTCTCTGCTGGTTTTGATCTTCTTTGCACAGCTCTKTTTCTTTCCAGGTATTTCCTTTTCATTCTTTAATGAGATTTTTTGTTTTCAGGCTTCCAGTCTAGATTCCTTCCCTTTTTATCTCTGCTCTCTAGTAAGGATGTTTTTGTCCATGTAGCTTTTATTTCTCTCACTTTCTTACTCTTGGATGTCCCTTTTGTCCTTTTTGTTTTTGTTTTTTCTTCCTGTGTGATTAATTTTGTTTTGTCTAACTTATCTCCTCTGAATGCACTTTGGTAACTCCAGTGTTTCTTCATTATGCATCCTGGTCATCTTAGATGGAAACTGCATTCAATAACTAAAAGATCCCTAAAGATAATTTTGAATTCCACCTCCTTCTGTTCTTCCTTTTATGCTGCCTAACAAGGGATGAGTATTTCCTATCTAAAAGTTACTTTAGAACCTAAAGCTCCACCTCAAAACTGGGACAATCAAAGGGAGGCACCTCTGTGACATCTGGTCCAGGCCAGTTGTGAGATTAAAKCTCTAAATTATCCWGGGGGGAGGAAAAAARAAAGGCAAAAMCAAAGTGTGGAAAYAGTGGGCAAAATGAGAGYTGTSCTGTGTTTTGTAAATCAGTGAGGACCTGTCAGCCAACAGCCTGGAGCAAAATACTGCAGGTGCAGAGTGGAAGAGAGGGAATCATTCAGTGTGCTGGTCTTAATTATAAAAAGGACAGGGTGTCTTGGAGCTAAATCCAGGATTCTCCTGGCTGCTGTAAAGTCAGACTGATAAATTAGGGTGGTTTGATGTGGAACAGAGGGAATTTAATGATCCAGATGCAGACTTGATACCCGAAAATCAAAGAGAAAGTTTTGGTCTGATCTCTGAGAAGTAATTACATTATTATTTTGGCTTCCATTCAATGTATTGATATCTGATAAAAGTTCTGGTACTGCTTGATTGATTTCTTTTCTTTTTTTTTTCCTTGAAATTCCATGATGAGATTCTTCCTTTAGAGTGCTCTACCTGCTTCATAAATATCAATTTAGGCTGTGCAATCGTTCTGGTGATCAGCTTTCCTTAGTTAACCTGGGTGAATATTCCTGTGTGATGAGAAGGAACAAGGTGGAGTGGCTTTTCTCTTTATTTTTTGTCACTGGGGCATCCATCAGCCCATCCTTCCCTGCCATTTGAGCTGTGACATGGTTGTGTCTTTAGTGACCTGGCCAGATTGTCACAGACTGCCACAGACATTCCCTGCTCAGCCCCCAGCTGAGCCCAGTCCTAGAACTGGCAGAGACTGGAGAGATGCTGAGCTTGTGGCTCTCTGCCTGACAATCCCTGTCCTCTCTAGCCCTGATTTCTCTGAGTTCTAGAAATGTTAAGCTTGTTAGCAGCTTGTTGTTAGTAGTGCAAAGACCTTGAGACTTTTCCCAGAACTGTCTTCTATAAACCATTTCCATGTTCTCAAAACAACATCCTTGCACCCGGTGTTTGGTGTTCTTCTGCTTTACTCAGTGGAGTCAGAGAGGTGTTGATCTTGTTAACCAATCATGGAACTCTCCATGAACTATGCTATTTCTATGAGTGGGGAAATCAATAAATTAAGCCTTCATCTTGGAAAACTCAAAGCCTTCTGATTTATTGGAGTTTTGCTTGTCCAATAGTCCTCAGTCCTCTAGGCCCCTCCTGATTGCTGGTTCAAATGAAGCCACTCTTGTTGTGGACAGGAGAGCAAACCTGGCAGTTGTCTTTATGTAGTCTTGGTGCTCAAGCTTCCTGATTTTAGTCAGCATGGAAAAATGCAGAGTGGTGCATCCCACTGGGAGGTTCAGTGTTTTATTGAATGTAACAGGGCTGAAATGGCACAAAAAGTCCATTTACAGTCAGGTAAACATGAGGAAGATCTATGGGGACTTTTTTTTTTTTCCTCTTTGCCACCTTCAGTGAAAATTACTGGAAACATCGTCAAACACAACATTTGGGGATTTAACTTGCAGGGATTTTGGCTGGTTCTGACAATGAGATGTAGTGGGAGCTGAAGTCCTCCATGCTAGTCAGTTCTGTGAAACTCTTCTGAAGAGCAATTTCTTCTCAGATTATTATTCTATTGCTCTCTAGCAAATATTTCAGCATATTTGATACTTAATCTTCTGTGTCAGTGGTGAAAATGGAGCTTTTACATTGCCTTGTGACTATTTTTTAATATTTCTGTCCTCATTATATCTGCTCTTCAGGGCTTTTGTCTGAAAGTTAAGGCAGCATTTAGATGAGCATTACCACATTCTGAAAAGGAGAGAAAATAAAGATACAGCCAGTGCTAATTTCTCCAAGGTCAGGAAGCAAGTGAGCATATGGGAAAGCACTTAAAAATCAAGAAATTAAAAAAAAAAATCAAAAGAATCCCTWCAGGTGAATTTAGACTGTTCTGTTAAAATTACAGATTGGCACCATCACTAATGCCATTTAGCCTCTCTAAAAAAGGCCACTGATGGCATCACTCACTGAAAGCTGACAGGTGCCCTTTGAGCCTGACCTTTTGTTAAACCAATCCTCCCTGACTCAGACTGCAATGCATCAACATTTCCCATTTCAGAGGGGTTGCTGTGGAGTAAATACTCCAGAAAATTAGTAAGAGAGGGAGAATGCCCTCTAGAAAAAAGAAAACTTTCTGTGGTGTCTGCTCAGTTTTTCACAGGCAGCTCACCATTGTCATTTCAGTTCAGGTGGGGAGTGAGCTCCTGGGACAGCTCAGTTTGTTGGGCTGCATGGACAGACAGGTAAAGAGCACAACAACACTTTTTTCTGTACAAAATAATGTCTGTAAACACTCCTAGGCTGAGCTTGAACTGAGAGCAGAATTGCAGCAGAGGTATCACTGARCTTTGTTAATTATGRRATGCAYTGAATGCTCACCTGGCTGACAAACMAGAGCCAYTTTTGATGTGTTTGGAACCAAGAYATCTCATTAAGTGCTAACAATTAATGGTTGGAATAATTGGCTTGAGAGAGGAAAGAGATCAGCATGGATATAAAATGTGCTGGTGCTAGCCCTGTAAAACTGCAGAAAATAAAGCCAGGCCTGGAGAAAGTCAGACCTAGAAAGGAAAAACTCACAGTCCAGCACCTTCTGCATCTCTGAGGTTACCTGCCAGTGCAAGAGACTCCTGGAGGAGCTGGATCTGTAACAGTCTCCAAGTAATTTACTGCCTGAATGCCTTTATGTAATTTATTACAGCCACAGGGATGTTGCTAAGGGCTGGCCAGGATCTTCACAGATTTTACTTCTCCCTATTAAACCCTTGCAAACAGAGCAGTGAACATTGATTTTGTTATAACATCTCATTTTAGGATGATCACCATATTACAAAATATAATGCTGTGCTTATCAGAATCCCATAACCTATATTTTTCCTTGTCTTTGTCTATTTTATCATTCTTTTTTATGTTTTTATAATACTGTTCTGCAGTCCATGCRTGCTCAGAAATACAGATCTGAACACTTGCATCCTTTGTGCCAGGCAGATTATCACTTATTAAATCTTTCCAAATCTCTCTGCTTTGCAATGAAATCAGGAGAGCTCAAGTTATACTTTTATCACTCTATTAAATTGAAGACTGTAATTCTTGTGAAAAAAAAGATATTAACTGAGGCAATTTATCATGGAGTCTGAGAAGTAATCAGCTTCTCTGAGAACAGCTATAAATACAGGTTTYCAGACTATAAAAAGGAGACTTTTTGAGAGTATTTAAAAACATGGGGAGTGAAGGGCAAACATCAGGAGGTGCCTCCTACAGCTGCTGCAGCTCCAGGGAGTTCTCCTTCTCCAGGCTTTTCTGCACCTCTCCTGTGTCTTCCACTTGTGGCACTTCATTTTTCCACACCTCTGCTCCTGATTGTTTCTTTTTTTATGGCTTCTGATCAATAACAAGGAGTGTATAACTTTCCTTTAGCTGCATTACACTACAGAGGGGCTATTTCAAAACACCATTRRGGCAKCTCATATTTTGTGTGGCTCACAGASAAGAAAACTCAGGGTTTGGGGCAATGCCTGATTTCAGCTACTGGGGCTATTTTCTGTTCTCCTGTTCTGCAGTGCAMTTTGGCTTGGCTGAGATATTTTATTTTATTTTATGCTCCAGCAAGGTCCAAGTTAACAATATATTTCTTTGTTCCAYTCTGCCCTTTGCAGTTTCAGCTTTAATTCTGAAAATTTGGCCTGTAAGCTCCAAGAGAGATAAAGAAAAGAGCCCCCAACATCAAAGAAGTGGTAGAAGATGAAAGGAAACTGGAGAATGCCTTTAGGGATTAACAAGGAGTCTTGAGGAAAAAGGCCCTGAATATCCAGTCAGCCACAACCCAACCATGGAGAAAAATCTCAGTGAAAAAAGCAGAATTATAAGTGGAAGGGTGATTGCAATTATTAAGGCAAAAACTGAATTTCTGATGGTGGTGTGAGWGAGAATACATAGGATGAAAAATTGGGGTTTGCCATCATCCTATGGATGAAAACTGAAATGGTGACACTCAGTGACCCTGTGCTGGAGGATTCATTATTTATCACTCTCTTGAGACAAAATGTAAAATAGTTCATGTTCCTCATCACCCCAGTGATTTGAAGCAAAGGCAGTGAGATTCCAGTTCTGATGTGCTCTGGCTTTGCCTGGCAGAGCTGAGGTTTCTGTGAGAGCTGCAGCAGGGTGGTGTGAGCAGGTATTTCCCTGAAGTGTGGCTAATAACAAATCACACCACAAAGCATAAGAATAAGGAAATGCTGGCCTGCAATAAATCATCTTTGCAAACAGAGTGCTTGGATAGCAAGCATATGAAAATATGGAGCCTGATACTGTATGGAAACTCTTCCTACTGAACTTGGATTTCCTACAAGCTGTGGAACAGGATTAAATACCTGCCACCAAATCCTGTGTCACTATTACATCTTTCTCTGGCATGTAATTAGAGAAGCTGCCCTTAGGAGAGGATGGCTACAACCTGTTGTGTTTTGCTGCAAGTGTAGGGTCTAAAACCTTTGCCATGTGGCAGCTGAGAGCATCCTCTGGCTCCCTGAGCACACTGAGGCAACAGAGCCTGAGTGGGAGCTAAAATTTTGCTTGAATGCCTCTGAGTGCCCTAAACCATTTGTTTGTTGCCTTGTTGAAGCACCCCAGAATTTTTGTGTCTGCTTTTTGAAATGGAGGTTAATTCATGCAGTCAAGGTCTTTTTCCAACAGTGAATACATGCAAAGGACTTAGACTGCCTAAAAAATTGCAGCTACTGCTTTTAAATGGTTTTAATTATTTGCTGTGTGCAGTGTGTTGTGAGTCTTGTGAAGGATAGATGAACAATTCTCTATTTGGTGTGCCTTAATCACAGAAATCACATTTTATTTGTTTTATTCAGTCCAGCTCTAATAATTAAGCTTTTTCTGCATCTCCCAGTCAGGGCATCCAAGGGAAGGAGCTCTACCTAAGTTAGTAAATGAAGTATTTTACAGAAAATTGCCCTGCAGTGAGCTGAGCCTGCWGCAGATCAAAGATTCAGGGCCAGACTGCTGTGCTGGGGTGAGAAAGGGATGGAAGGGAGGACAGTGACAGAACAYTCTGTGTGGTTGGRTAAGGAAGAGCTGGGGGCTGTTGGRTTGGGAAGATCAGAAAAGCTTTGGCAGAGAACAAGCATTAAGAGCTTGGCAGCTGGGAGATGTGCAGGCACTGAAAATGAGGAGGGCCCTCCTTGCCCAGCTGGAGGTGAAGGTTTTATCTCAGTCCTTGCCTTTTGCTTCACTTCTTGGCCTCCTTTAGAGCAGGGAAGCCTTCAGCTTTAGCCTCTGGGAGTGCTGGGCAAAGCTGAGAGGTTTAATAGTGTGACTTTCTGGTGTTTCTGGAGTGAACTCTGATTTTTCCCATAACTATCCATGGCCCCAAGATGCCATCAAAGCTTTTTGYCACCCTGGTTCTCCTCATCACCCATGGAATTGCTGACACTCAGCTTCTCACAGGGTGCAGTTCTGCTGCAGCTTGTGAAAATCCAGGCTCAGCTGGTGAGGGAAGGTCCCTTCAAGCCTGAAAAATGGATGAGGTTTACAACCAAAAATGTCATCACAGAGAGCTCTTTATCAAAGCAGAGCTGACTGCATGCTGCAAAGGCCACCTGCAGTGGTGTTCCCTTTTGTTGGACATCCTGGGAGAAGAAAAAAGCCTCATAAAAATCAATTTCAGGAATTATTTAAAGGAAATACCATGGCAATCCAAAACACACTCTTCATGGGCTGTTACATTGCAGTAAAAACATTAGTCCTGCACAGATCATTATTTTATCATTAGCTTAATGTCATCAGTTAATGCAGACACATCCATGCAGCTCTCAGATGAGTTGCACTGGGCAGCCCACACCCACAGATAACAAATGCAATTAAAATGCTGCCAAAGTCATCATCCYTGTGACCAAGCTTTGTAAGTGTCTTTGTGGTGCTGGAAAACAGTTTTCATTTTACCCACGTGGGTGTTTGTTTCCCACTACCCCTAATTTTGCCCATAGCATCAGGATAGAAAACTTCCTATCATAAATTATTGACTGTTCTTGCAATATTGCCCCTTTCTCTTGTCATATTTCAGGAAGGGGTGTGTGTGTGTCATGTCCCTGATAAGGAGGAAATTAAATAGAAAAGTAATAAATATCCAAACTATGATAGCCCTCTAGTGAAATTATTATGCTAATTTAATTTTTTTTTCCACTTTGAAACTCCTTGGGACTACAATTTGTTTCAACAGCAGCTGTATCAGATTAAAAAAAACAAAGCTCCAATTCTGAAAACTGAAGATATAGCATCTTTCTAACAACACTGTACATTTTTTATCAAAGAACTCAGCTCAATCCTATTACATTTTATCATAGGGAGGTTATGATTCATAGTGGAAAATGTACTAATTAATTACTCACTCCTTGGGACTGTTTCAGTGGATATAAGAGTTCCTTTCATTATTTAAAGAAAGGGTGCTCCCAATGAGCTGGTTAATGTTTGCTGCAGTTGTTAATGCACAGAGTGGCACTGGTGCAGCATCCCTGGAAAATATTGAGCATTAGAGCAGCTCCTGCATCCCTGATACCAWTTCAGGCACCACAAAGAGCCCTGAGCAGATTTTACAAAGCCATGTCAGCTGTAGCAAATCCCCCCCAATTCCCAGCCTTCCCCACGAATTTCTGCTCAGCCATTAGAATAAAATAAGCATTAAAAAAACCTGTCAATTCAGTTTGGCTCTGAATTGTTTCAGCAATCAAAGTCTGCTGTTTGATTTTCTAAATAGACTTCTGTTGAATATTCAAATTGAGATGAAATCACAATGGATACAAGCTCAAGACACTGTGCATGACTCATGGGCTTTAGCCAATATTTTGAATTATATTTTCACCTATTAGTCTTTTTTTTTGTTTTTCATGTTGTCCCTTCTGCAAAGGAGTTCATGACTTTGGATTCATGTTTCTGTATGATGCCCTACACAGAGGCCAGCTTACCTTTCAAAAACATTTGCAAAAGTTTTCAGGACATAAGTTACCTGGACTTTCATCTGGGACCCACTGTACTCATGGAATGAAATCAAAGGTGTTAAATTCCTACTCTCTGTGTGTAAATTACTCTGAGTCTCCATTGTAAAACTGAACCTCTGATGATAGTTTAGCAAATGACTGACACTCTGAGTATGTGCTGTCCTTAGCTTGAGACTGAACAGAAGCCTTCTGCTCTTCTCCATCTCTGCCAGTGCTCCCAGCACAAATCTGTGCCTGGCCAGGGCAGAGCAGCTCCCAAGGTCACTGCCACATGGTCAGTGCAGCATCCTCCAGGAGGAACAGACTGCAAACCTTCAACCAAGCARTTTAATAAAGAGCTCTGTGCTGCTTGGGGAGGTACAACTGCTCTTTTGGTGCAGGTTATGAAGCATTTCTAGAGAACTTTACAAATCTATTTGGACATTGCTGCTCATCCCACACAGAACAAAATGYTGGGGATTTGGAGTTGTCAGCTGAGAGCTGTTCCTTGAGCTGTTTGCAGGAGAGGAAATGGAGATGAGGGTTTCACATACCCTGTGCAGAGTGTGCATTATTATTCCTGAATAATTCATCAGCATCATCTCTCCCCCTTCTGTTCCCTGTTTGCATTTGAGTAAGGGATTGTGTGCAGTCACTGTTCCCTGGACCATTGCCTTTCCAGTATCTCCTGCCCTCAGTGCAGGACACAAATCATGTCCTGAGACTTTTAGCAGCTCATCTCAGAAATAAAAAGAGCGGATGCTTCTTGATAGTCTTGTTATAAATAAGTAACTTTTATTCCTAGTGTTCTTCTTAATTTAAGTTGTTGGATTTTATAGTTTTGTTGAGATGCTTGCCACATGGCCAGGACCACTGAATCTCCAGACTGGCAGATGTTTCTCCTCATTAACCCAGTTTTCAGYCAAGGAAGGCAGCCAATGTTTTCCAGGCTTGTGCATTGAAGACTTATAAATACCCAGTGTGKATTTAGTGTATTTAGACAGGACAGTCTGTTTCCCAAAGGCATCAAGCAAATCAGCATCTTCTAATTTGAGGGAAAATCAGCTCATTTGAACTGGGGAATCAGGTGTGGATTCCAACACTTGGGCAGCTGCTCTGAATTGGTGACAAAGGGTGGAGGAAAAGATAACAGAGGGACAAATTCACCCTGAGCCAGCATCAGTGGGATCGTGGTCACCCTCAGCTGCAAGGTTTGCTTAGGCTGAAATCTCTGCCTGGGCTGAGCTGGACTAAGTTATGGTCCTGCAGAATCCCTGTGTTGGAATGAAAAGCAGCAGYTCTGGACAGTTCCATCCTCCCCTTTTTATGTTCAGAAAATTACATGGACTAGAAATTAATAAGCTGTTGAAAACTTTATGCCTGAGTTTGTTTGAAAATCACAACAGCATTGTGCACCAGCTGAATTTCAACTTGCATATTAAAACAACCTCAGTGAGCTATACAGCAATGTACTGAAATTAAGATCAGCTTAGCTCCTTAACCAAAACTTTGTATTCTGCCAACAATGTGTCTGAGTGGATTTCTATTGGGGGCAACTTGGGAGCAGCTACACCCCAGGTATAATGATAAATGTAAATGCAGTGCAAAACTTCCCCAGGAATCTTGAAATTGAATCACTTTTCCAAGATCTGCAGTAAGAATCCTGGTTTTATTTATTTTTGGAGGAGTTTCAGACTTTCATTTGTAAGAGAAGAGCCATGTGAGGTTTGGGTGCTGGCTGTTGGCAGTTCTTAGCACCTTCTATGATTTATTTCTCAGTGTAATCCAATTTCAGCAGTCTGAGGAGAGAACCAGCTTCTTGGAAGAAAACTGGGATGTTTGAACTAAATCTGCCAGCCAGACATGATTTCTAGCTCTGTAGTGAAATTTCAGGCACTTTACACCATGTGAGTGAAGATAAGGGCAGTGTTTGCACTGTGAGCACACTGCATCTCTAAGAAAGCCAGGAAGGAAGGAAAATYCAATAAACTAAAAATTCAATAARCTAAAAATTCAATAAACTAATCTGTAATGTAGAGAAAACATCAGGGTTTAAGTGAGGCTCATCTACAAATGTTATCCAGCTGATGTCTGTCCTCATTGCAGGTGCTTTAGAAATGACAAGACAAGCATGAGTGCTCAGGGGATTCTTCCAGGGAAATAAGGATGTTTGGGAACACTTGGAAAACAAAAGGAGAGTTTTTATTCTGGTCCAGTCAGGTGAATGGTACAAGGCTGTGTCTCCCAGCACTGGGAAATTCAGGTTTTTATTTAAAGGTGGTCAGAGGGTTGGCTGTAATCTTCAGTGGCACCTTGAGCTCTGCCTGCAGAGGAGAGGATGCAGGGGAGAAAATGAGGAAATATCCTGGAAAGGGTTTTGCTTTCCAGGCAAAAAGATGTGTGTTTGTAAAGATAGACAAGCTTAGGAAGCTCAGGATTTCTTGCAGCTCTCCATTGGTGCTTAACTGCAGTAGCTGAGAAGGCTCCTAACTGAGAAGGCTCAAAACACCCCTACTTAAAGACTGTCTCCATCTCACAAATGCTGTTTMCTGGCAAAGTGAGGCATTGGCAGCCCCTTCCTGAAATGAAAATGTGCTGGGGAAATWCACTGTAAAGRGTGTTGGAGTCTGGGACAGCACCTYTCTGCTTCCTGCTCCARGGAAGGGTTTAAAGGGTTTTACCAAGTGTGGGAGGCATCAGCCAAACCCACAAGGGGCTGTGGTTAGAAAAGGCTGGGCTTCACTTTTTGCCCAATCTTAAACCTGGCATCCCTAAAATCTGAGCAAATCCCATCTGGAAATGCCACCACAGATCCTCTTCTCCACTTCCACAACCACCAGCTAATTTATACCTCACATGACTCAGCAGAGCTGCATCCATTTCAGCAGAGGAGCATCATTTTACACTCTGTAAGCAGCAGCTCATCAAACCCTCTSTGCCTGAAAACAGCCATTATGTGCATTATTAGTACAAGAGGAATATTAATAAAGATCTTGCAGGGCACTATTACAGTGAGCTGCTGGATTTTTCCTCTGCCTGATCATTTTGCCTTTCCCCCTATAATTTTATTTCTTGCCCACTTTAGGGTAGGATTAGGTGCTTTGGACAGTATTAGAATGAGCCTGCCTGAAATAATTCATGCCCTGAAGCCCGTGCTGGCTATTTTCCCATCATTTCAAAGAAAACTCTCTTCTGATTTGCTGAGGGATGTTCAGTTTGCATCCAAAATGAAATCTGGAGTCTCCATTTTTCTGACTGGAGCCTGTTTGATCTCCAGCCTGAGGGAACTGAGTCCCTGTGACTTGAGGAGGAGACAGATGCCCTCATCCTTCTTGGATTTCAAACCTGTGGGAAGAACAGCAGCAATTTGGTGAAATGCTGCTTCCCTTTTAAAAAGCAGCTGTTTTAAAGCCCAAGCTAAAAGGAACTTTACCGAAAAAGTTACCTACAGAACAGAGAAAACAAATTAAAATTCATTAATATAAAATTAATGTGTGAAGCATGTGAAATATAGAAGCAGAACATGGACTGAAACTCAACAAAAGGAAGAGACTTCTAACAACCAAAAGTTTCAGCTCTGAGATATCAAGAAACATTTACACATCTGTGTAACTACACGTTTTGTAGTCTACAAAGCAGGATTTTTTTTTCCCAAATTATTTCCATCAATTACACAGAAAAATGGTCAACCACTTGCAGACTTGAAGTGTGGAATAGAGCGGGGAAAAACAGACATATTCACCATAGGTTTTTTAAAAAAAACTTTACTAGATGGGGCTGAAATTTCATTCTCTASTCCTTTCTCTCTTCTTTTTCTTTCCATTTCTGCTTTGCTCCCAGTTTCTGCTATTTCTCTCATTATTCTTTGACTTTTAGAAGACCTACCATCTAAAAACCCAAGAGCAATAAAACGTAACAAAACCCAAGTCAAGCTAATTTCTAAATCTTTTTTTTCCTCAGCCATGAAATTGTGGGAATACATTTTGAGCATACTCAGAGCTGTTTGTTAATGATGAGATGCCACTGCCTTTGAGGACCGTGGGAGGTACAATCCAAAGTCTTTGTGTGCATGGAGRCAGCTTTGAACAAACATCCCTACAGTGACCAAATGGATCAAAAGATGTAAAAACAGAAAGGCTCAATTGTTTAATCAAAGGGAWGGAGAGGAATAACAAATGTATGGAAACTGCCTTTGGGGAAGCACTGCATGCAAAATATGCTGACAAAATCCCCTTCCCTGCAAGAGACAGGTCAGCTCACTGGTGCCATCTGTAATCTTTTTAAGGGCTCTAGAGCTGATTTTTATTTATTTTGTTCTTTTCCRAAATTAAATCTACATTTTAAACCTTAACTCATGTCATCTTAGTAATTAGTTCCAGCATCTATCCGTGCCAATCATTGCCACTGTAATTTTTGTTAATTAAAATCAGTCGTGGCAAGGGGAAATTAAAAATGCAAATGCCTCAAGTTTTACACAGTGGCTGTTGTGAAAATCTGGAAGCTTTGTTTGAAAAGGCATCAATTCTTCCCTGAAATAATTGATCTGCTGCTGTTTTACTTCTGTGGCAGAGTATCAATCTGACGTTAATTAACACGATAAATATTAACGTGTAGGCTGTGTTTTGGTGAGCCAGGAGCAAATAAACCAAATGGTTCCTGGCTTCCAGGAACCATCCTTTTCACTGAGAGAGGGATGGGCCAGAGCATCCACATCCCAGCCTGTGCAGAGCATCAGAGCCTCTTCCACCAGATGTGCAAACACCAGCAGATTTGGAACATCTGCTCTGCTTTCACGGGCCTTTTGCCACTCTTTCTTCTCACTGCACCTGTTTTCTTCACTGCTGTTAAGGGAGAAAAGGCAGGGCCAAACTYCTCCTAGCAGTAACTGCACTGATGTGAGCCCATGTTGGAAAYCTTCACTCTTGTCAAAGGCAAAATTATCACAAGCAGCAAGAAGGGTTCGGTGCCACATTAAGGCTTTGTAGAAGAACCAGAATTCTCATCCTTTATTAATGAGGATTTTCTTGTGACAGATGTGCTTTGTGTCCCAGTAGCTGTAAGTATTACAAGCACTTTCATGGCAAACTCTGGTTACTGGCAGCTGAACACTGATTTTCACAGGAGGACTGATGTGAGACCCACAGTGTCTCAGAGTTAATGAGGAGGTTTTGTTGTGAAGCCTGCTGCTGCTGGTGAATCCTTTCATTGGAGGATCACAGGGCATCAGACTGGCACACGACAAACTCACGTTTTCCCTGGAAGTGCCACCAGATTCTTGGGTGACCTGGATGAGCTTCTTCATCTTCCTGGAGGAGCTGCTTCATCTTTCCTGCAGGAATAACCTTGACACGATTTTTCCCACAGCAAAATGAGCGATAATGTGGTAATTTTTTCTTAGAGAAGCTGCATGGTGAGGAATGTTCAGTGCCCTACAACACCTAAGCATTACTATTTCAGTTAAAAACAAGATAAACTTYTCCTTTTCAAAGCAGCTGCCCGTGGCTGATCCCTTGCTGTGAATGCTTTTGCCAGGCCATTAACGCCTGGGAGTCAGCAGCAAACACTTAACAGGATTCATTACCACTGCAGTCACAGCTTGTGAGGCGTCTCCATCAATCAGAGGAAAAACTTCTCGGTGTTTTGGGTACCACTGAGCTCGGACCAGTCAAGGCTTTCTTTGTGTAAGTGGAAAACAAAATGTTTATTTAATTATTTATCTATTATTTATTTATCTATTATTTATCTATTCCTACTTATGAACAAGCCCCTCATTTCCCACCCTTACAAACTGTCCAGCATTTTCTGATCTGTCTGTGCAGCCCATGGCTGAACCTTGCTGTGCCTCACACAGTGACTCACTGAGCTGAAGAGAGATGGAAAAAAATCACAAATCAGATTGTTTTCAACCTARTCAAAGATGTAAGAACTCATTTTGTCCCAAAACCCTTCTGAGGATTGAGGAGATCAATATGGAAATTAGAATTAAAAAAAAAAAAGGCTGCTGACTGAAAAAATAATTCAGATATACTTTTCATTGAGTTTTGTAATGAAATGAGAGATGTACTTAATTATATGATCCCAACAGYAATACCTGAGGTAATCAGGTTTCTGCCTCATTCTCTTCTTATTCCTCTCTGCCACGTTCCTTGTGTAATTTCTAATCTTGCTACAATAATTTTTAAATAATTTTTAAATAAATTTAAATTTTTAAATTTTTAAAGCCCAACAATCAATGCATAAATAAGAATATGAAGGGGGCTGGAACAGTGCAAATATTCAGTCTTACCTGTTGCAAAGATACTTTCCTGAAAGTCACAGAACTAGTCCTTCAAAAGCTTTAAAACGTGGGAAATAAAACAACATCTGAGGAATGGTGATAATCTTTTAAAAGGAAAAGAGTACTGAWTTTTTTTSTGTGTTGTTGGYGTTTTGGGRGGGTTTTKKTKGGKTTTTTTACTCTCTAAAGGAGCACTTATCCCTCAGTAAATYGTGGCACAATGGATTTTTAGTCRTGTTTGTCAATATCCTGCAAAAAASAAGCTCTTGAGATTACTYGTACTTAAATTACTTTACAAAGGACTACAACATATTATGAACTATAAGATTGCTGTCCAAAACTGTCTTTTTTCCTTAAAAATATGCAAAAACTAATGACTGTTGGCCAGGTAAATYACCTGCATCTCTCCAATTTGTTGACTTTTACAGGCCAATCAGCATTTCTAATCCATGGAAATTTAGGGGACTTTAAATCCTGTGGAAAACTATTTTGCCAAACAGAAAACCGTATGGATTCATGTCTTGTTTCTACAGCYCAACAATTTTCCATTTGTAGAGTGTGCAAAAGGTTTTTATATTCARGCCAAGTAAGAGGAGGATTAATTCTCTGTTTCTGGAAGGTTTCTCCTCCTTTCCTGCAGGGAGAAGGAAATTCCTGGGGACAGGAGGACTGGGGCTGCCACATGTTTCACTTGGTTTAAAAAAGTTTCATTATTAAAAATGCAAGTCAGAAGCTTTAAGTAGTGTGCATTAATATTTTAAAGCTACATTCACAAAACGTTGGGAAGTGAGGTCCAGGAACTTGTGGTTTTATTTGAGGAATATTTTTGTCAATAGGTTAAACATTTTTCTTGTGCCAAAATCAAGAACGCTTTGTAAATAGCATTCCTCTCACTCTGAGTCTCCTTTGGTTTTAATATTGCATAACTCATGGTAAATATTTAATTATTTTTTATGTTTTCTGCTTTTGTGTCGGGGACCTGATTTGGATTGATCATTCTGTCATCAAATCAGGGACATTGTATTTAAAATTCTGTGGAGAACAGTGAGCTTGAGACCTGTTTTAGTGCAGAAATCCACTATGTGAAAAACATCTCTCTTCACCTCCATGAGCAAAATGCAGCAAAGAGAGACAAAGAGAGGGAACATGGAAATGTAAGGATGGAGAGGGAACAGAATTGATAAGCAGGGGAAAGGTGCTTTGGGCTCACCATTTTAGATCTGTTGCCCTTGCCAGTCAAAAAGTGGCTGTTTGATTTGTGTTAAAACTGAATATCAGCTCCTCCTCATGGCAAAACTTCCAGAAGTGCTGGGAGAACTAYAAGTGTAGTTTGCAGGGGAATGGGAACTAAAAAAGAAATAAAAAAGAAATAAAAGGAAGGAAGCCTTTAAAGAACAGCTGAACACAGCCTGTGACAATGGTGTTTATCAGACTCTTTGCCCTGCTTGGCAGCAGCTGAGGTCTGAGCTGTGTTCATCAGGTTCATGGGGATTTTCCTTGTTTTGTGCTCCTTCATCTCCCATTTSTCTCCACTGCTGCCATAAGCAGCCACCTGCTTTCACTTGCTGAAGTTTTKAAAATGGGAACTTTGCAGATCCTGTGCTTTTAATACTGATATATAAGCCTTGAAAACCACCCTTTTTTGGTTTTTTTCCAAARAGAGTTCAAGAAATATTCTTCTCCCAGCATCCATCAAAAGCCCTGCCAGTCTCAGGAAAGTGTTTTCTCCAATKCTGAAAGCTTTAAGTACACTGGAACCACATGCTCAGATGGATACTGCTCATGCCACAGAACATAAACCAGCATTTACAGCTCAGACAGGGTTGTGAAGAAATAGAATAAAATACCTTTTATTCATGGTTGGTGATGCAGGGTTCTGATCTTTACCAGAAAATCCATTTTTTTTAATGGTCTTTTCTGAGGATGATTTTCATATATATGGCTACACTGTATTTGTCTCTTAATARATTCAGTATTTCAGCCAAGTCATTTCCTACCCTGCAGACACTTTTAAGGACAGGACATTTAATATGTCAAAAGTGATGGGCCTTAGGAGGATTTTTACCCCTGCATTGCCTTTATCAGTGATCATAAAACTTGCTTTTTCAGCATTATTTCAAAGTCAGATCAAATATTTATTGCACTTATGGGAAATATTTACATAAGCTCTTAAAAACCTGAAATCTGAAAAAGTATGAAGTAATATTTGATTCCTTTCTGTAACTTGATGGCCCCTGAGAAACAGTTTAAAGTGAGAAAAGCAGCACTGGCAGGATGCAACCTTGAAGAAGAGGCTCCTGTGCTCTACCTTTGTGCACTGACCACAGATYTTTCTCTCTCCTGTGGTTCCCAGACTTTAATTTCTGTCAACAAGAGCCACAACCTTTGAAACATCATCAGTGGATCAGCTCCAGAAGCTGATTTTTAAAATATTTTTATTCAATTTTCTGATTCCAGCAGCTGTGTGGAATTGCTCTCTGACACAAATCTGTGTATTATTTTTTTTTTCTGCTGCCACCACACAGATTGCAATAGATGATAATTATGTCCTGCCAGACTGCTGCATGATCCTCTGCTTCTTCAACACGGGTTCCTTGGTGATCACTCTTTCTTTTATTTARGCTGGCAAAGTGGAAAATCCCAAATCAAGTTGTCTGGGAACTGTGGTGCAATTAAACCTTGTGTTCCAAAAACTGCAGCTTTTCTTCCTGCCTGTGATCAATTTATAATTACTCCAGAGGAAAAAGAAATCATKCACAGCCAGAGGAAAGTCACAGGTCATCACTGTGCTGAGATGGAAAGCAAGATCTGTGCATCATAATTATGGAATTTTCCTGGAATTTCTATTTTTTGCTCCTGTTTACCTGCTAGACTCAGACCCTCCATCTAATACATGCAAGTCTATCAAAGAGATCAGAGCATTTTTCAGGATGCTTTACAACAAACAGCAGTGAAATCCACCAAAGGACTCAAATCTCACAGCAAAAACATTGCATGATCCTCCTAAAATGTATTTTATTAGGGAAAAAGAGTGATTATAAATCTTCTTTAAACACTGAATATGTGCTTGCTCTCAGAAACATCTACCTGCAGCAGTTTGTGCCTCTCAGAGGGACTGTGGGATCCATCCATCACCTGGGCAGCCACAGGAACGAGTGACAGCCTGGGAGCACTGGAGGAACAGCAAACGTGCAGAACAAAACCTTGCTTTAATGGCAGCCTGCTGATGCTCCTTGTATTTGTCTTTCACAGGTGACCAGAGCATTTTATTTGATACTTGACATTGTTTTATCAAAGCAGGATTTAAGTGTCCCTTGAGCTTATGAGAGACTCAAAGTTTCACTGCCTCATAAACCATGAGAACACAGAATTCCCACCCCTTTTTGGGGAGGAGAGGCACTGGTGAAGATGGTTTTTTGACTTCCCACATGCAGATTATGCTGCTRCATACTGAATTCTACACATTTATTTTCCATGTGTGTCTTCCACCCAGAGCCTTGAAGCAGGGCCACACTTTGACTCCCAAACTCCATTGGGTACAAAYAAGTCCTAATGTGGATTTTCCCAAAGAATGTGAAAACCATTTAATGAAAATATTATGCATCATGAAATAATTAAGATTTATGCTCTCATAAGAATTTTTTCTGGGCAGCATCCAACCTTAAATATTAATGTGTAGGTTATGTAACATGCAGAAATTAATAACACTTTACTGGCTATACATGGTTACCATGGTTTCTGGACATTTGAATTTTTAAATTCAGTTTATGAAACCCTGCAGGACCCAAAACATTAATAACATGGATTAAAACTTTTCCCATCCATTTAATATGCAGTGTASATGAGGGCACTTCTACTTCTCAATATGCACTTTATCAAACTCAGTAAATTACTGCGTTCACATTTTCATTCGTTGTAGCCATGGAATTGCAAAAAAAATCAGTTTTTGCTTCATTTTCCATTATTATTTCAGGAAACCTGTGTTCTTAGAGGCTTCTTCCTCTTTAAAAATGTATGTCATGGCACCTCATGTTGTCAGGAGCACTGATTGATTCATCAGTGTTGAGYATCCTGCATTATTTCACACAGATTTCCAATCCCAACTTCACACCACTGCTGCTCTCATCCTGTATCTTACAGCATAATGCAATGATGCTGATAAATTACTTATTAGCTCCAAAAAACAACACAAACCAAAAGGTTATTTATTGGTACCTGGTAAAATAATAAACAAATGCTCTCTCAGCTTGCTGGGATGTTTCCAAAGCTCTGAAATAATTGAAGCTTCTCCCCTTTAGGCCATTTGTTGGATCCCAGTGCCTGGAAAGCCTCCACGCTTTCCTAAAGCAAGAGCCRGTGTCTGAACTCCAGGAATGCTCACCACTAAAAATCCTCAGGGTTCTAAAAGTGGAAATTCTGATTTCTCCTCTTAGGAAAATCCCCAGTTTTTGAGGTCCAAAACAATCAAATTGGTCCTGGATGCTGAAATCTGGGATTGGCCTTCTCATTCCTCTTTGTGTCCATGAGAGATCTTTCAGACCTCTGTCTTTTTTTCCTATGGTATTTCTCCAGGGATTTTCCCCTCAGTTACAGCAATGTATTTTAGGAATATGTTCATCTGCAGGAATATTCAAAGAAAGGGCCAGAAAGAAAGGTGAGAGCCAGGGCCCCTCAGTGATTGTGCTACAGCAGTCATGGATACTTGTGGCTAGGATGGAATTAGAAAGAAAWGGCACAAAACTGGCACCATTATTTMATTCACAYAGTTTATTAYGTGAATTAAATAATTCTACACTTCCTCATCTTTTTGGACCCTTAGAAAAAGAGAAATATATAAGGGGAAGGAAAATGTTTTTCAGAAAAAAATCACAACAGCATTTGAGAAATTTTTCCTTTGGTGAAACTTGGTCAAAAAATAAAAAATAAGGCTGCAAGCAGTCATTAGAGTCTCTTCATAGTTAACTCCACAGCCTTTGAGAATTGACATTTTCATGTCCAGCAGGTTCAGTGGAACAGGATTAGACCATGCTCACTTGGAGAGAAGTTTCTGGATGATTTTAAACTTTTCAGTTGAGAGCATTTGGAAAGGGAGCCAAGTGTTTGAGTCTTTGATTAAAGCCATCTGGTTTTGCATCAAGCTGATAGAGTTCTAGAAGCTAAATATTCCACRCTCTGAAATTCATATATTGGTTTTATTTCTGTGTTAAATTTAGCGGAACTCTGATGCCCCAGAAATAGAATCTCCTTCATCAATAYTTTTTATTTAATCTTTTTTCTGAAAATGCAACATGAAGTAAAAAGATCCCTACTGGGATTATGAAGTTAGACTGTGATTAAATGAATCTTGACTTTAGATATATTCCCTCTGGAAAAAAAACAAAAAA
>CADDXX010000306.1:657855-710420 GCA_902810485.1 Alauda arvensis | reverse complement strand
AACCAAAAAGTGAGGCAAAACTCAACTGTGCAAGTCTCTTGCTCTGTGCAAAACCTCTGATAAGGGAGGATGGCATCAGTTTTTAGTCAGCCCCCTTTCAACCAGGGACATTTAACCAGCAGAAAACTCMAGGAGCTTTAAATGTAGGGAGCAGAAATGCCACCACCAAGGCAAGAGCAGTGAAATTTGTAATGCAAATAGAGCCCTGCCCATGGCACGTGTGGGTTGGTTACACACCCCCATCTCAAACTGGGCTAAGTGGATCCAAAGTTCACCCATGGATCCCAGGAGCTCCTGCAGCTCTAACTTAAGGCCATGGAAATCAAAGAGGTCCCAGAAGCTTTCACWGGAATATTCCTGCAGTAATTACTGTGTAAAGGAGAAACCTAAAAGGGAGACTGCACACATCTTTACTTCAGTCCCACTTTCTCTTGTTCAAACTCACAGAAAAATCATTTACAGAAAAGTCATGAGCCAAAAGCTATGTAAWATCATACTTCTCATTATTTATTTAATCATTAATTTATTTAATTGGTTTTTATGATCACCCAGAACTTTATTCTCCATACRTCCTTGGTGAGGACTATTGGAGCTGTGTGGAATGAAGTCTCTCCCACTGGGTATCACATCTTGGATACTTGAGAGGTTTTGGTGGGTTTAATGGCATTACTAACTACACAGTTAAACAGCTGAAAGCTTGGTATTTGCTTTTTCTAAAACAGCCAAAAGTGTATCATTATATTTACAGAAGAGTGAGAGAACAAAGYGCCTTGATGAATTTTGCATTCTTGCCTGGCAGTGGTTTAAATTAACAGTGAGATGCGAAAGAGGACATGCAGTTCAGCCACCCCAAAAAACGAAGTTAACATCTCTGAATATGTTTAGTTCACATCCATTTGGTGTGCATCAGTCTTGAGTACTCAGTGTTGGTGAGTGGCTGTGGATCAGAAGTGGAATTAGAAGTTCATCCAGTGCACACTCTGCTTTCCCTCTGACAGCTCACATTTCTATTCCTTTCAGCTCTTCCAAAGATCTTTATCATTGTTCAAAAACCTTTTCCTCATCTCCTTCCTATCCCTCTGATGAATCTTCAGTATGTATTCACCTGGCTYCTGCACCCTGATTTTCACCCTATCTGACCCTGAAAACCACTCAGATTCTTATTTTTTTTTTCAACCGATTTAGTGGCACTGCCCTCATTTCCTCTTTTTCTTCCCTTTTTCTGATATCTGTCCTTATCTTCAACTACCTTAAAGTATCTATTTCCTTTAGGCATTTCAGTTATTGCTTGGTTTTCTGATGTCAAGAAAATGGATGGAAAACTGTCRAGAAGAGCTTCTGTTTCTATTGTGCAATAAAAGTTCCAAAAGACCCTTCTCACAAAGCCCAAATCCAACAAAGCAAGGAAATAACCAAATTCCTCCAAAAGCATGAGCAGCAGCACGTTGCCCAAGGACACAGAGTAAAAACACTCCATTAGCAAAAATAACTAAAATTAATGAAGCTAGTAGCTGCTTAGGCTGTTACAAAATTGATCTCCAGAGGTGCAGATCACGTAGTCCTCAAATAATGACAAAGAAGAGGGAACAAAAAAACCTCTTCACTTCTCCAAACAGGTATTTTTCAGTTTTAAGAGTAAAGAGAGATCTTTTGGGATGAGACAGTTCCAAGGCAGAAGTTCCCGTGTTACAGTGACCTGGAAGTGGCAGTGAGTGATGTWCTGTGCTTCAAGAGCAGATTGCTTTAGAGGGCAGTTGGAAAAGGCATCAGCTGCAGGTTGTTTCTTGAGTTCTCACTTGCACAAATTCAATTGTGATTACAATGAAAAGGGGGAAAAGGATCAAGGTTATTGCATTTTCTGTGACAAAGTGACACTGCGGCAGTGTAAGAGCGAGGAGCTGGCGTTACATTCTTGCCATCTCTGGCCATCTAGTGGCATCTTTTTCTCCACAAAATACAACAAATAAACAATTCTTACTTCAAAGAGGAGCAAGCACCCCAACAGCCCATGTATGTTAAATAATGAGCTTGCAGGTACGTAATTCTTGTTATCTTATCAATGCTGTGGCACAGAAAATTGACTTAGAAGCTTCACAGAATCACACAATCARGTTGGAAAAGACTTTGGAGATKGTTGAGTCCAACCTCAGTKCTCTGCAGCCTGGYGTGCTCCAGRCACAGGGATGTGTCACCCCAGGTGGCTTTGCCCGGCGTGAGTGACAGCTTGAGGACAGTTGGAGGATGGGTTGTGCCTTGTGGTGCAACATGTGCTGCTGCTGAAGGTACCAAAGAGGTCTGTCACTGTGTTCTGTCACTGAAGAGGAACTTTGGAGCAGAAATCACAGTGATGGAAACACGTTCTGGCTGTCCTGCAGCACCCCAACGCCCTGAGATGGCACAAGGAGCCCTTTTCGCAGGGAGGTGGCCCAGCTTGCAGCCCCACAAGAAGCACAAGCATCCCTGGAGCTGGAATTCCTGGCATCCCACGGCTCCTTGCCCCTCCCAGCCATGGATGTACAACACAGCAGCACCGTGTCCCCGGCCAGGGGTGGCAGCTCTGGGGGATCCCTTCTGTGTCTCGTCCTGGGCTCCTCAGTGCAAGCCACRAAGCTGCTGAGACTCCAGCAGCACCACAGGGATGGTGAGGGTCTGGAGCATCTCTGATGAGGAGAGGGAGCGTTTGTGCTACAGGAGACTGGGACTGGATCTCACCAGCGCATKTAAATAACTCTAAGGGGTGACAGAGGATGGTGCCAGACACTTCAGTGGTAGTGACAGCATAAGGACACCTCATCRTGAGGAGGAACTTCTTCACACTGAAGGTGGAACAGCACCTGGAGCAGCTTGTTAGGAAAATTAATCCACAAACGCCAGCGTTTTATGTCCAAAAAGGAGTAACTTTTACTTTGTTCGAATAAAGGGAGAGGCCATGGGGTATTTCCCCTGGGGTCTCCCAAATTTTTGGAGGACGCAGCCTCCTYTTTATCCCGGTTTCCCGGCTCCATGCCTCCCTCTCTCTTTCCCCACTGGCTGAGGTACTTGGGAGTTACAGACTTCCCAATATCCAATGTCATCTATCAACAAACCTACGGTTTGTTTGTAAAGGCAAATATCTTCCTTCCATTCATTAATCACTGGAATCCTTCCCATTGTTTCTTTTATCTCTCAGTGGTTTTATCTACCAGCAGACCCAGTGCTTGTTTGTAAAGACAATTCTGTCGTTCAAGCTGAGCAGGGAGGCCGTGGAGTCTCCCGCTCTGGAGACATCCCAAAGCCACCCGCCCGGGGTGACCCTGCTGAGGCTGCTCTCCAGAGGCCCCCGCCAAACCCGAGCCGTTCTGAGAAGCGATCTGGCCGCAGACACGGCCGGGGCAGGGCCGGGCAGGGCCGGGCAGTGCGGAACTGCCGTTCCCGGGCCGCGGGGCCCCGGCCGAGCTGCGAGCGGCGGCGGCGCCGAGGCGGCGCTTCCTGCGGGGCGGTGCCGGCAGCGCCGCGGGCTCGGCACCGGCTGCCGGGGCTGGGGCGGCCCCGCTGGGCTCCGCTCCCCGCCGGCCTCGCCATGCAGCGCTTCACCGTCAACATCAAGCTGCCGGCGCGGACCCTGACGGGCGCCCTGAGCGCTCCCAACCGGGGCGCGGCGGATTGGTGAGGGCCGCGCCGCGGGCGGGGGGTCCCGGCTCGGCCTTGGCTCTGCCCCGGCTCGGCCTTGGCTCTGCCTTGGCTCTGCCTTGGCTCTGCCCCGGCTCGGCCTTGGCTCTTCCCCGGCGCTGCCTCCGCCGGCGAGGCCCCTGGGGGAGTCCTTGGAGCCCCCTAGCAGCGCCGGGAATTGGGGCTGGGATAGCGATGGATGCGGCCCCTCCGGGCGGGGAGCCCGGGAGCTGCTGCTGCTGTCCGGCTGTGGGCAGGGACAGAGCCCGGGAGCTGCTGCTGCTGTCCGGCTGTGGGCAGGGACAGGGCCCGGAGCTGCTGCTGCTGTCCGGCTCTGGGCAGGGACAGAGCCTCGGGAGCTGCTGCTGCTGTCCGGCTGTGGGCAGGGACAGAGCCCGGGGACCAGCGGGGCCCGGCCCCTCCCGGCAGTGACACACGGGTGCCCATTGAAGCACAGCAGGTTGAGATTAGATCAGGAGATCAGGAAGGAATTGTTCTCTGTGAGGATGGGCAGGCCCTGGATCCCTGGAAGTGTCCAAGCCCAGGTTGGAAGGGGCTTGGAGTATCCTGGGATAGTGGAAGGTGTCCCTGCCCATGGCACAGGGTGGAACGGGATGTTCTGTAAGGTCCATTKCATCCCAAACCATTCTACGATTCTGTTGTTAACTTCTCCTGAAGTCAGCCAGGCCTCAGCAGATTTTCACTGTTACCATAATAATTCTTTACATGCTCCTTTTTGTCTATAAATAAGTAAACAAATAAATAAATAAAGGTATACAATTATATGATTGCAAATAGATTTCTTACCTCTGTTCTTATATCTGCGATTTGGGAATGTTCTTCATTAATTCCTATGTGATGTTTTCAACTTACAGAAGAAGATTCTGAGATGGACACAAAGAGATGCTTTGTGGCTTAGGGTTCCAGCAGACAGTGCAATATTATTTTATAGTGCTTTTATGTTACTAAATAGTATTCACCATCTGATAAACATCAAATGTGGTGTCTGGTAGCATGCATTCAGCTTACCAAAAAAAAMCCCYKRWTYCTGATGTGGRGAGYTTTTGTTCTGTTTTACTTGTTGATGATGCTCTGTGCTCTTCCAGGGGCTGGCAAGGTTTGATTGCCTATGGATGCCATTCCCTCGTGCTCGTTGTGGATGCCAACTCTGCTCAGACCTTGCAGGTGTTGGAAAGACACAAAGCCAGTGTTGTCAAGGTGAGATGTGCCTGGTTTTTGGTACATTACTTGGTTCTGGGTTTTTTGTTACCCTTCTTTTAGCAGAAGGTCACTTCTGTGTGGGGACTTGTTGGATCAGTGTGGCTGCAGAGAGGAAAGAGGTTCATGGTGTGGGAGCAGCAAAAGGGCTCTGGTTAGGGCTGGTTGTGTAAAGATCTCCTTTTTTGTTGTTTTGAACTTGGTGACAGCTCCTCCCTTGRGAAAGGATGTTTTCCAGACTTGGAATTTGCTTTGAAGTAATATATATTTCACTGAGAAATAAATACCTTTGTAGGTTTTTACAGTTATAGTTACACAGCYACCTGTAGATATACTCAGGGGTGGTTCTTTCTTGAACAGCAAGGAAGCACGAATTGCAAAAATGCAATTTGTAGGTGGAGGAGGGTCTCTCAGAATTCTTTGTGATTCTGGGAGAAACATGCTTTGAGTTTGTAGCTAGAGCTAAAGATTGTGTGCTGTGCATGTGTCACATTTRTTTAATTTATTCAGCTGGTTTGTGAGACACATCCTGCTCACACCTCTGAGAGGGGCAGCACAAAGGTGCCAGCAGGGCTGTGGTTGCTGCTGTAAATCTGGCTCATGGTGCAAAGTCAGTGGTACCTGGTGATAGCCCTGCCTCAGTTTTTAAATGTCACATTTTCAGTATCTGCAAAACGTCCTTCATCCTTTCTGTCTCAGGCAAGTGACAGCACACAGGATGGAGTTTTTGTAGCAAGTGAGTTCCCATTAGTTTAGCAAGAATGTTTCTTTATTCTGCCAGTGTCTGCAGTCTCTCTCTCCTGGGGCAGAAGTTCACCTTAAAAGCAGATAGCAAAAAACAGCTCCGTGTGGGACAGATAAGGAAGAAGTCAGTGTTATCCATCCCCTTGTAATCTGGGAGGAGTTGTAGACAGAGYGTTTCAGATTGTAAGACACAGATTTCTCATAAGTATTGCCAATTTACAAGCCTGTGYAGCTTGAAATCCCAAACTGGAAGGTGGTACCTGGAAATCAGTGGTGGCATTSTGCTGAAAATAACCAAAAAGGTAGCAAATGTCAGCAGGAACTTGGTTTTGTTTTGTTACAAGACAACACATAAATTAAAGAGTAACCTTCCTTCCTCACCAATACCACAATATATTTGTCAGATTAGGAAAATCACATGTTTTAGGATGTGTATAAAAATGGAATTATAGTTTTTCAGCTTTGATTTAGGTTTGTGGGTGCCCACARAAACATTGCCATTTGGTTTCCTCTAAATATTTGAGTAAATTCTCTATATAATGGTGTATATTATCTTCAGGAACAAGGGTTGTTATTTATATAATTTGAGAATATCAGCCATGCAGTCATGCAGCACAGTGCTGACCTGCCTTAAATTAACACAAGTGATGGTGGCTTAAAGGTATGCTTTAACTATTAAGGTATGCTCTAACATTAACTATTGCTGTGCTTTTTTATTGAGTTCAATATCTGAAAAATGTGCATTATGGTGTCTGTGCCACATATTTGTCTCCTTTAACCAATTCCCATCTRTCTTCAGGTTAAATGGGCTAAGGAGAATTACCACCACAATGTTGGCTCTCCATATTCCTTACGTTTG
Source organism: Alauda arvensis (assembly GCA_902810485.1). Classification (NCBI taxonomy): domain Eukaryota; kingdom Metazoa; phylum Chordata; class Aves; order Passeriformes; family Alaudidae; genus Alauda; species Alauda arvensis. Next base: position 703,951 of record CADDXX010000306.1, on the reverse strand, counting down.
GCTTCTGCTGATGCCACAGGGAAGATCATTGTGTGGGATGTGGCCACAGGAGCAGCTCGCTGTGAGATCCAGGAGCATTCCAAGCCCATCCAAGGTAATGGCAGGGCCTGATGTTGATGTGGGGCTGATTTTGTGGAGCATTGTGTACAAATSCATCACCTGCCCTTTATAAACTGTGCTCAGTCCTGACAGGGAATTTTCCTGTTGGGATTATCAGCACTCTGTGTTTGCTTGTTCCTTTTATGAGTAAATGTAGGATTTACTGTCACCCAGAGGGATGCTGTGAGATTTAATTGATTMTGGTGATGTTTTCCAAGATGGTGTGACAAAAAATGTAGAATCTATTTTTATGAATGTTATTRATTGAAATAACATTYACTRTGTCAAGTACATCTTCCTGCTCTTMCWCTGGAGTTGGGGTTTTTTGGGGCATTTCAGCTATTTTAAAAACTTGAGATGGTGCTTATATTATACATGGTGGGCTTTCAAAATCTATTATATAAAAGTCTTCTTAAAAAACTGTTTGGTTTTTGTTATTCTTCTGTTTTGTAAGTACTATGAAAGAAAATGCAACATTTTAAACCTGATACTGGGCCACTGAAAATTAATTTATTGACTACAGTTCATTTTAGTTTCATTACCTTTTGTTTGTGTGTGCATTATAAATTGGGTTTTATTTACTCCTGACACCGATTCACTGAAGGTTTAAAGAAGTTCTGACCATGCCATTTGAAGATTTCTACAGTTTTTCAGACCAAATGAAGCCTTTTATTTTCTGTGAAACCAGGGAAAGCTCTTACCAGCTCTGAAAGAGCTCAGTGTTACACTCTGTATCATTTTACTTGTGGACTTRAGACTGATTAAAAGGTTTTAGAGTGGAGAAGACATTTGTKTCCATSTCCAAACTGATRCCATCCCAAATATTAATTTYCTTTCCTATTTCTTTTGACAGACATGCAGTGGCTGTGGAATCAAGATGCTTCCAGAGATTTACTGCTTGCAGTTCACCCACCAAATTATATTGTGCTGTGGAATGCAGACACAGGCACCAAACTTTGGAAGAARAGTTATGCTGAAAATATCCTGTCTTTTTCATTTGACCCCTTTGATCCCTCACATTTAGCTTGTAAGTACAAAACAGTGGGGTCTGGATGTGTGTGACCAGGGAAATCGTTAAACTGGAATGTGAATGTTGAAAGSAAAAGTAATGGATTGGAGAGAATAATGTCAGAAATGCCAGTAAGAAATTGGAAAACAAAGACAGGGAGCCTTTGGCCAGTGTGGAATCTGGAATTTCAGGAGGTGCTGTTGTGTRGGAGGGGGGAAAGCAGGCATGGGTGGAGATGTTAGAGATGAAAAGAAGCATTTGAGACTTTACAAAATGCAGTGTGAAGTGTGCAGAGGGAGCTGGAAGAAGCCAAGGATACAGAGCCCTGTGAAATGTAAAAGCCTGTAAAGGGCTGGGTGCTGAGGGAGAAACCAGTGAGATAAGTAGACCAAGAATAAATGTTATTTTCAATAGAAAGGATTTTAGAGGACTCAGTGTGAGATCAGAAGCAGTTCAGATGTCAAGGGGGATGTAGTGCAAATTTATTAATTCTAGCAGAAAGAAACTGAGAGAAATAGGGGAGTCACCATTTTATTCTTGAATTTGGCTTCATCACTTCTGATCTGTAATGACACAGTGCAGTTGCCAGCCTTTGTAGTTTGGGGATTTTTTTCTCTGTCATATCATTCAACATTCTGTAAACACTACAGCTGAGCTTTGTGCTGCAACATAAATAATGTGAATTAATGATCATATGAGCAATGCTCTGCRTGAGGACAAAAAATGGTGATACAGTCAGTGTGTATTCTGTCTTCTATTTGCATTGTAAATCTTAAAGAAAAATGGTGAGAGAGAATAACTGAGCTTCTGCCAGTAATACAGTAGATTTTATTATAAATTTAATTTTGAAAAGTTGAGGTTTTTGGATATTAATTGATTTTAATGGACCATCTGCTGCTCTTTCACTTAGAAAGTGCTGATTGTGTAGAATTATGAKTTTTCCATCTGATACAGCATTACCAAAGTTATTAGCATTCCTCCTCACCAAAGTGTCACTAAAATGGAATGCCACAATCACATTGCAGACTGATTTGTGCTGTTTTTCTTTCTTGTTGCAGTGCTCACCAGTGAAGGAATAGTGTTCATCTCTGACTTCTCCCCTTCCAAAGCTCCTGCCAGCTCAGGGAAGAAAGTTTACATCTCCAGTCCCCACTCCAGTCCTTCTCACAACAAGCTGGCTGCTGCCACAGGGGCCAAAAAGGCCCTTGATAAAGTAAAAATCCTAATCAGTAATGAAAAACCTAGGTAGGTTGCAAATACTTCTTCTCAGATAATGCTTTGTATTCCTGATTTTATCAATGTGCTTAGGTTAAGGGCTGTAAGGTAATAGAGACARGAATATAAAAATTGAAATAAGCAGYGTGTGTARGGGTAATTTCCYATGAGTGGCAGTAAATGTCAGGGCAGCCAGTGCTGTTCCCAAGTGAATTGCTTTGGATTTGAGATGTGCAAGAATTACACTTATTCCATTTGAATGAAGTGCAATTTTAAAAATTACTCTGTAATCTTATTTAGACAAAAGTCAACAGAATGTGTTTTTGGAAGTCAGTGATGCTTTGCACTGACAGATAAATGGAAATCTGCAGTTGCCTTGTGATCAAAATAGATGTTACTTGAAAAAATGACGTGCAGGAAAAATGAAACCATTTTATTTGGAACTTGATCTGTTCATTGACACCAGGTGATAAAAGTTCATGTCTGATTTTACAGTGCTGAATCTGTGACACTCAATGACTGTCTTCAGTTGTCATATTTGCCTTCTAAAAGAAACTACATGCTCCTGCTGTATCCCAGGGAAATTCTGATTCTTGACCTGGAAGTGAATCAGACAGTGGGTGTGATTGCCATTGAAAGGACAGGGGTGCCTTTCATACAGGTGAGGAAGATTTAATTGGGTTTTATCACAGCAAACAATTCAATCAAAACCTTTCTGTTTTTACAAATTAATTGGCTTCCTTAGCCACAAATCCTGTAGCTGCAGAAATTCATGGACGTGTCACCTTAATGGTAGCATTTTTCATGATTTGCTTAAACATCAGGAATTGTGAGTGTCCTTTGCAAAGGGTCAGRTTTGGAATGTGCAGTCTCTCTTGCYCTCTCTCTGCCCAGGTCATCCCCTGTTTCCAGAGGGATGGGTTGTTCTGCCTGCATGAGAATGGCTGCATCACTCTGAGGGTTCGCAGGTCCAACTGCAGCATCTCTGCAGCTCCAAATGAGGAGCCAGGTGAGTTCTGCAGCAAAAAGGTCCAGAAAGGAACTGTGGTGCATTTTAATTAATCATTTAATACCAATAATGACCAGCATGCCTCATACAGGATGGTGAATCTAATGCTCTTCTAATGTTTTGCCTCTTACATATTGAATTTGAATTTAAATTTAAATTTATGCTGTGTTTTCCCAAAACAAATTCCCTGAACAAATTCAAAAAGTCTTTGAATTCCCTGATATTAAGTGTGAAATAGATAAATTAACATCCTGAATATCCTTTTATTGCTAAATAATACTTAAGTTAGTAAGTGGCTTAAGAAGTCACATATACTATAATGTTTTAAATAAAATATTAGTGTGTTCTTTTAATCATTTTTTAGGCAAACAATTGACCAAATTACTTCCAAAAGATTTTGGAAGTAATTTGGTCAGTTGGAAAAACTGATTTTAGACCTAAGATATGGGCTTAAATTTAGATTAAAATCTGAATTATTAAACTTTTTTCTCATGAGATGTTACTAAGAATGGTCTTTTAAATGTAATGGTGGAGACTGGAAAAAAGGGTAAGCATTGTTCATTTTGGTTTGGGCAGTTTGCTAATTTCTAATGAGCTACATTACTGGCTTCCAAGTTTACCAATAAACCTGGAGTTTTGGATTGTGGAGAGCAGATGCAGGTTCTGCCCAGCTTTGAAAATTATTGTTCTAGATTTTCCAAGATCATATGGAATAATATATTACAAAGACAAAGTTATATTTTGGAGAACTTTCCAGAGCTTTGTTTTGTTCAGCAAGGTCAAGAGTGTGTTGTTTTTGATTGCTTTTCCTAATTGCTGCACAGGAAGCACRTGGATTTCAGTCAGAGTGCTCAGTCATGCTTCACATTTCCCTCTGCTGGTTGCTCACACGTTTYTCACTCTGTGTCCTCTGTGGGCTGTTGTGTTCCAGATCCAGAGCCAGTCCAGGAGCTGGTTTATGATTTGAGGAGTCAGTGTGATGCCATCAGGGTGACCAAGACRGTGAGGCCCTTCAGCATGGTGTGCTGCCCAGTGAATGAGAATGCTGCAGCTCTCATAGTCAGTGATGGCAGGGTGATGATCTGGGAGTTAAAGTCCAGCATTTCTGGCAGAAATGTGAGGAACAGGTAATGGGATTTACTTTTCTTACCTGAGAGTCTTTTTTTTTTCCAAGTGGTGTTCAGTATTTCATTGTGTTTTAAAGGCAGCAGTGATCCTGCTGTGCATGGGAGTGTTTCATGTGCTCTACATGTGTGTGAGTGAGGGAGGAGGAACAAACAAAGTCATCCAGATAGATCAGTTCCCTTTCTTTGGGAAGTGCAGGAACTGCATTTACTCTTTTATTCTTTAAAGGCAGTTCCATCCTGACTGTCTGGACTAAGAAAACAAAAGATAGAATGACTACTCACTTTATTTTGGGGGARCATTTTCCTCTCATTTGGCTTTCTTCAGATCACATAATTTTCCTTGGGAATGGAACCCTCACTTACAGTCACATGTAAGGACCAAAGGAGTCTGTAAGGAGCTACACTTTTAGTAGGGGAATGGCTTTCTGCTGGATTTGTGTGACTTTGACACTGAGCAATATGAAGCTGCACAGCAGGTGACTGGAATGTGGTGGTATAAACAATGATGTTGTACACAGAGCTTTTAGAATTTTAGATTTGGAGCAGTCTCTCAAAATACTGTGTGAAGTGATAGTGCCTTGAACAGTCAATGTATTAAGGTTGTTCTGTTGCAATAACCCTTTCAGATACTGGGGAATAAAATAAATAACTTACTGCCATAGAAGAAATAGAATTCTTTTAAATGTCAGTAGTACCAGATTTTCAGCATAGATCCTCTTGTTGCTCATCTGAGATTTAGTGTTTTTATTCTTAGTGTTCCCAAAAATAGTGCTAGATGGATTCCTTATGCTGCATATCCAGGGAGGCTGTTTAGAATCCAAATGTTCTTGGCTTTTACTTCTTCTGTTCTTAAAAGTTATTTCTAAAACACTGATCTTTGTCAGCAAAAATGGAATATTACAAGAGCCAGGTGGGTCTCTGCTCTTTGCTGATAGCACAGAGCTGCCCCAGCCCAGCAGGGCACAGCTGCAGGGGCTGTTTGAGTCCCTTGGGGATGGAGTTGATTCCTGTATGAAGAGCATGTTCCCATTTCTCTTGCAGCAGTTCCAGTGCATCACCTCTGTATTCCCCAGTCTCCTTCTGTGGAATCCCTGTCGGAGCATTCCAGAATAAACTTCCTGACCTCTCATTAGACAACATGATTGGTAAGAGTTTCTGTCATTGATACTGCTGCTACCAATTTCTCATGGTTTTGAATCACTGTACATCTTACCTTACTTAAGAACTTAAGGTATTAGAATTATTTTCTAATAGGAACTCTGAAATAGAAGAATTCCTGTTTGCTAAAGAAATTATCAAATTAATCCTCTTGAGGGTTTTTTGTTGAGGACCGATGTTCCGAGTTCATTTTCTTTGAGGAAAAAAAGGTATTTTAAAATGGAACTTGGACAAAACACTTTGATTTTTTTGATACTAATCTTAGAAGCCAATTTATCTGACACATCCTTTCTTTGTGAAATCCAGACAGCAACCAGTCTTCAGAAAAGTTCCATCATGCAAAGCTCAAGAGGAAGAAATGTGTCTTATGCCTTGCTTGTAATTTTTTATTATATAAATTTGTCAGCAAACCTTCTACAACATCTCCAATTAAAATTTCGTGCTAACAASAGCTTTCATTTCCAAGCAGGGCAAGGTGCAAGCACTGGAGAAGAGTTAAGGGGTTCATTTGTGCAGGAGGTGCACCTCAAGTTCCTGCTGACAGGGCTCCTGTCGGGGCTGCCCCTGCCCCCSTTCGCCATCCGCATGTGCCCACCCCTCACCACCAAAAACATCAAACAGTATGAGCCCATCCTGGCTGTGGGTGAGTGCCCTGAGCAGCTTMTCCATGCTTCTGTATTAAATTCAAATATAGCTGCTACTACAGAAAAAGAAAAAAAATCTCTCTGTTGATCCTTGTCATTTATTGCAGGTAGTGACCCTTGGAGTGGTTTGGTTCTGGGAGGCTTTGGGTTCTTCTTTCCTGCCTTGGGTTTAAGAAATGCTGCCTGAAAAATGCAATATAGCAGCAAGTTTTTGTTTAGGCTGTTATTTACTGTGATATTTGTCTGCTGATACACTCAACATTTTACATGGTGCTCTCTCTTCATTCTCAATGTCAGGGAATAGGGATGTCTGCTGCCCTGCATTCCTAGAAGAAGTAAATTACCTTCACAGAGGCTTTATTTCTGCTGTGGTATGAATTTCTAAAATTATACTTGCAGCATGTTGTTTTTTCTGGATGAATCTATTCTGTCTTACCACAAATACAGTTAAACTCATCTAGGCATTAGAATAGTTGCCAGTGAGCACCTGATGTATTAACTTGGAATTTTCCCTATTTAAAKCTGATTTTTCTGGCATCCTCTTTCAGAGTTGTGCTCTAAACCACAGGCAGTCCATCATGACAGGATGTGATGCTGCTAAAATGTAACTTGTGGTTTTCCATGAGCTGCAAGTGTTAAAAAAGGGGAAATATAAAGATTAGAAAACAAACAGGTGTAAAGTGCATTTATAGCAAGGTCATTTTAAACTTAACATACTTGAATGGCTCTTTAGGTATCCATTGTTGTGTTTCATGGAGTTGATATGAATATAAAGAAATGTCTAATGGAAAATTTTAAGTTTCAGTATTTSAGAAGGTTTTTGATGTAATTGAAGCTCAAAGCTACTAAGTAACTGATGTCTAATTTGAAAGAACTCATTATTTCAGGCTGAGAAAGCAGAATTGCTTTAATGATTCCAAAAAATCTGCCCAGGATTCTCCCCTGGCACTATTGGGAGATAACAGTTAAAGCATTTCCTTGAGGCATTTACTCATCTCCAGTWATCAAAGCTAAAAAAAACCATTCCTTTCTTCTTCAGCTGGGTGGGTGTGTTGTGGAAATGCARGAAGAATAATCAGATTTTCTACAGCCCCCACTAAAAGGTTTGAGAAAATGTCTTGATTCAAGTGGGTATCAGTGGCTGCAGAGGGTTTAATATTTTTGGGAATTAAGTGCTAGAAACATCATTTTTGTAAAATTGTAAAATATAATAGTTACAGATATCTAAAAATAAGAGAGAGAGAAAGAGAGAAATAGCTGTAAATCCTGCATGTCACTAAAGCATGGAAGAAAAGAATAAAATAAATATGTGCCTATATTTTTTAAATCCATTTTTCTAGGTACAAGCAATGGCTCTGTCCTGGTGTTTCACCTTACAAGTGGACTCCTCCACAAAGAGCTGAGCATCCATTCCTGTGAAGTCAAGTAAGATTTTCATTGTCATTCCTGCTGTAATTCTTGTAGGAAACAAACACCTGAGAGGTGTCAGCCAGCAGTGTGGGGGTCTTGCCTTGCTGTTAATGAAATCAGGAAAATTGCCTGTGGAGTGCTCTTTGCTGTGTGGGAGCTGTGACACCCTGACAAAACTGTAATGAAAATTGCATTGAGAGAAATACTGCAATTGCATCTGTGCCTGCTGCTCTGGGATGCATTTYAACTACTTCAGTCTCTTCAGGACAGAGAAGTCTTTTTAGGACAAGGAACTTTATTTATTTTATAACTATTGGGGTTGAGTCCTTTGGAATAATGCTGGTTGGTGTGGCAGGGTTTATTTACTTTATCCCCTGGGGGCTGAAATTGCTGTTGAGACAGTTCTAGGGGAAATAAAGATAATTTTTTAAAGACTGAATGTAGGACTCAGTGTTTATCCATCCTAAGAAGGAGCAGAGTACGTTTTAAAGCTTTTGTGCTGTGTTTTTGTGTGCACACAATGGCATTTTTGGATAACTGATAGCACTGATATTCAAGGTGGTGCTTGCTGGATACATATTTCCAGGCAGATCTAAGCATGAAAATCAAATACTTATTTCTAGGACAAATATTAGTAAAAAAAAATATCAGAATTGTGTCATGAAGCCTTCAGGATTTTACTGTGCATTCTGYAAAAAATTAAGTACAGGTTACTGAGAATAGGCAGCTCTGAGAGCTCATCATGGAAACCTGCTTGGAATCTATCACCAAAATAAAGTAATTTATTTATGTTTGAAGTGTGATTGCTTGGCACTTTCTCTTCTAAACCATTTGAATCTCTTGGTTTCATACCACTGACTACAGATGAAAGTATTTTCATTTTACTTTCTGTTATGCRGCAGAAGAGGAGAATTTTTATTCCTTTTTGATTACAGCAATTATAGGACTCAGAATGAAAACCCCTACTCTCATTTCATATGCCCAGAAAGGAAGTAAGATGGAGAGGGAGGAGGAARTAAACACAGTTTTGAAAAAAAGCTTTGTGCATTACTAGAAGTATTGTTAGTTTGGGTTTTTCAYTTTGTAAAGGGTTTGCAGCTATTGAGAAACTTTAAGAATATATTGCTTTTCTACCAAATGTCCTCAACAAGGACATTTTAGAATTAAAATAAAATGTTTGTGAATTCCATTTAACTGTTATCAGGGTAAATMTTTTAAATATTTGTTGGTTTCCTCAGTTTTCTGAATTACTGTCTACATGATTTTTACAAGTTCAAAGGAATGTTTTAAGCAATTTAGATTAAGGCATGGAGATTCTTTTTTTTTTAAATTGATTTCCATGGAGTGCAAAAGTTTTCCTTTCASTGGGAATTGTTACTTTATCTCTAAAGTGCAGACAGATTGAATAATGCCTCTGTTTCCATTTTATCTGAAAGAACACCTTCAGGGACCATCATTATTTTAGTATGTAATTGAGAATACTCTGAAATTGTAACTCAAGGCCAGCARAGTTCTCTGGATTTAGGAAGGGAATGTAATAAAAATAAGGCAATTTTCCTTTTCAAATCAAGTGTTCTAAATCAATGGCTGCTGAGTTGTTTGGGTGTTAGCAACTAGGATTTTTTTTTTGAGATTAAAGTGTTCCACATATGTATCACATGCTGATATTTTTTTTTGTTTGTTTGGTTGGTTGGTTTTTTGTTTGCTTTTATTTAAAATTTGTGTTGTGACTAGAAAGGAAAAGATTTGCCTTTCTGTCCTTCCTTTTAAGATAAAGGGTGGGTAACCTTGAGTATTCATTTTATTTATGATTATTACTTAGCTTTCACTGCTTGTTTAGAATTATGGAAATAAATACTTTTCTGCTGAGTTAAATCTTACTTTTATAAGGAGATTGAGGCAAGAAGCAGCAGAAATGCTTAAAGCAAAGAGGGAAAAATCAAAGAGGGAAATCTTAAAACATGTTTAAATCAAAGAGTGAAATCTTAAAAGGTGCTTAAATCAAAGAAGGAAAATCAATCAGGTCACTGCCAGGAGTGTTGTAAGTGAGGGGGGAAATCAAGAAGGGGATTTTGGCCTGGCAGAAACTGGGAGCAGGAGGTTCAGGATTCCTTCAGGACAGAGAGAAATACAATTACAATACTAATTACTAAATACAATTACAATTACTCATTATTACTAAGAGAAGTTGGAAGAACCATGAAGTCTGTGGACAGCAGGCAGCACAGGAAATAATAAAACATCTTCAGTGCAGAGAAGAGTATAGTTGAGCCAAAAATGCCTGCAGTGCAGCTTTCAGTTCAGTTTTTGCAGCTCTCAGTGCTGCTTTTGCTTATTCTGAGAGCAAAATAGCTGTGACTGGAGCAGTGCTGCTCATTCTTTTTCACTGAAGCTCAGCAAGTTCAAGGCTGCAACAGCTTTTAYTTTTAAAATTAAAATCTCCCTGACTGTAAGAATGTCTATGGCCTGCAGGCATGCCTTGAAAATTGCTACATTACATCCAGATTTTAGCAGTTGAATTGGAGCTGTTTTAGYATCTGAATTTCAGCTGACTGCTCTTTGGGAAACTGCTTTGCAAACATTCATCACCTCTTGAAAAAAAACTTCCCTTGAATGGAGAAATTAGAGTGAAAACTATCCACCACCACTTTGGGAGCACATATGGTTTAATTTCCCATTTTGCCTTCCTCTTTTTCTTACAATCCCTAAATTTAAGTAGCAGCTGCCATGTCATAAAGTCACAACAGCCTCTTCCCAACTAGAAATGTAATTTGTGTTTTTATCCACTTCAGTGCACTCTGTGATTTGTTTGCACTGGAAACATTAATCAGAACAACTGAGCCTCACTCCTGAAGTAGCTGAGACAAGTTGAATGTATAGAATCTCTGCATGTTACATTTTTAAAGTGTGGATTCAGTCTGAGAAGTGATTGGCAGCTGAATGCAACCATTCTGGTGGGCAAAGATGATTTTTATGAGGAAATGTTTGCTGTTTCAATAGGGAAGGCATTACTTGTTTGAGCCACTGTCTTCAGAGTMTCAATTTCCATGTATGACAGTGACAAAAATGATGTTGTTTCAGGTGCAGGCAGTTAGCTGAACTAAGGTTTCCTTTTGATTTTGGGTGTCTTGGGTTTCTGTAGATCTTTATTGGTATTGACAGATGGCCAGGCAGCAGCAGAGAAAAAATTGCCCTGGTAAATCTGAGCTGATGAAAGATGTGTAGGAAATGCTTCAGATCTTTGCAGAGAATGGTAAATAACTTCCAGCAATAACAATTCATTAGGAGTGGACTTTTCCCAAAAAACATAGCTGAGATAAATGGAAAGGTGTCAGAATTCACATTTCTTCCTTTTCAGAAAGCTCCCTGGATTTATGACCCTTTGGAGACTTGCAATGTCACCCATTTCTGCAGTTGTAGATTCCTGTTCAACCATGCCTGAAATGTTTCAATTAATAATTGAATACTTCTCATTTTGATTGAAATTAGTGGTTGAACTTTCATAGGTCCTGCTGGGAAAGAGACTGGGCCTTACATTTTTAACTCTTTTTGAGGACTTGGGAATAAAACTTCCCATGTTTTTAAAGCTTAAACTAAAATAATATAAATATGGCTGTAAATTGTATGTGAAAATATTATGGGAGTGCTTTTTGGATTCACTCATGTACATTGTATTTAGGGAACTTTTTCTTAATGCAGAGTGARTTGGATTTACTGACAGTAAATCATAAATACTGGTATTTCTCTTTCTCATGCTGCACAAATACTCTTGCAAAGCATGCAGTTGATGTAACAGAATACTTGTCGTGGGAACAGTTCTTAAGTAATTGTGTTTGAAKGCTTTGAGGAAACCTTGAATCCTTTTATCTGTGTTAAAATGAAGTTGAAAACATGTGTGTGTATTACAGCTCAATTTTCTTTAGAAGAGCTCCTGGATTTATTTCACAGATAAAGCAATTTTTGCAGGCACCAAGTGGGGAATGAGGATGGAAAAGGGTCTTGTTTAGGAAAGTCCCACCCAGTGCCACTTCCTGGCCCTTTTTCCCTGTGGTGTGTTTCAGGAATTGGCTGAGGGTCCATCTGTGCTGCCAGGATGTTCTGAGCTCTGGAATTCACATCCTTGCAGCACTGCAGTGTGATTTGCTTGGGAGCTGCTTTGGTGGGATCTAAAAGAACAAAAATAAACAGAAAAAGAACTGGTTTTTTATTCTTCTGTGAAATCTCTTCAGGGCCTCTCTTTTTATATCCTCTTTATTTCTCCTCTCTCTGGACTGGAAGAATGAAGTCTACCCACACTGCCACCCACATGAGTGTTTTCCTGTGTGCTGGGAAATTTGAGTTGTTTGATAGTAACCATTGATTTGATCAGAGCTGTTCACTCTGGTGCTGAGTATCTGTGAGGGCTTTCTTGAAGTTAACTGTGTTTCTACCTGAGTTTTTTATTTTAACCAAAATAGAGCTAATGCAGCCTGAAAAGAAAGCTGCTCTTTAATTTAATTGACTTTATATTCACACCCTAGTTGTTAATGTGTAGCTTCTTTTTATGCTTAAATACGATGTTTCCAAAAAGTGTAGAAAATTACATCTGTGCTGTGTTTTTAAGAATATACATGAAAAAAAAAAAACCAACTTCAGTTCAGACTTGTAGCAATTCTGATATTTTGGCTGATATGCTCCATGTATTTCCTCCTGATCACAGGGGAATTGAGTGGATAAGCTTGAGTGGGTTCATTTCCTTTGCCACATCAACACCCAACAACCTGGGGCTGGTCAGGAATGAGCTGCAGCTGGTGGACCTTCCAACAGGTTTGTGTTTGCTGAGAAATCTGCTCCAGGAGCTGACAGATTTGCTGGGGAGTAACAAGTTCTGACTATTACTTGTTTTTAATTCCTTCTGTTGTCATGACAAAATAAAATGATAGAGGAGCTTTAACTGTTTCTGCTYTTGTGAAGCCACAAGATGTGTTTTGTCTGGTGCTCTGCAGACAGACCTGAACCAACACCTTTGCAAAAACATCTTGGACTTATTAAGAGAATAACAAATATCAGCAGGGGGTTTAGAAGCAGCCACACAGGGTGTTAGTGGTGGATTTTGTTCACAAAATGCAGATATTTCCATGTTTCCAAACGTGTTTTTTCAAAGTCTGCACCCACTGTTTGGTGTGCCCCTTGAACCATTTGTTGTGGTTGGTTTCAGCAGCAGGATGGGCACATGGTCAGAACTTCAGTGTGAATGAGTGTAAAAGAGATTTTAAACAATRAAATCTGATACTTTTATAAAGAATTGGAAAGGTTAAAAAGTAARTAAGTGTTAAAAGATGCTGTTGATGGCAAAATTAACAGGTTACATGTGCTTTTTCAACTATTTTTTCAACTATTCCATCCTCATAATGGGTGATAAATACATTTGTAATGAATTCAGTATTTGCAATATTTGCACAGTGTAAGGAGATACAACTGGGGAGATTAGACAGCACAGAACAGGAAGCACTTCAATAATTTTAAATCATTTTTGAATGTGAAAAGCTGGAGCCATTTAAGTTCTAGGATCTTGTAGCACATGGCTAGTTCTTAATTGCTTTGTGTAAAGTGATTTTTTTTAATTGAGCTTTTTTAAGGTTGTGGAGAAACCTCAGTTGTTGTATTTCCAGGGTGCTGCACACAAGTTATTCTTGTAGCATAATATYATTGTAAAGTTTTTTCATATAATGGCTTTTGTTCATCTGTTTAAAATCAAAAGAGAAAAGACAATTGCTACAAGTTTCATATAAAACTGGAATCTGGTTTTTCACTCACCTTTATAGACAGAAGTAATAAAAGGCTCAGAATTTCTGCAAGCAACCAAGTTTTGAGTAAATGTGAATATCTGAGACYTTAGCATTTAGTTTGCTTAAAAGTGGTCCATTTCCTCTTTTAAAGCTTTTAAGAAAGCAATTTAAACGTTTGGTTTTTGCTTCTTCCCTCATTTCAGAGCCCAACATTCTATTTCAGGCCTAGGAAAATTCTGCTGGTTCAGATTCACTTTGACAAAATTTACATGTACATTTCTGGACAAAAATATGAAAGAAAATTGCTAAGATGGTGAAAATAGAGAAGAAAGAATTCCAGTTGCCTCTGATAGGAGAGTTCTAACTCATGCTCTTCATAACTAGATTTATTCATGCAGCTAGCTTATTTAATTTGACAATGAGCTACAAGAGGAGCTAAAGTTTATAGCTTGAATTTTCCTTGAAAGCTGAGGGGAATAAAACTTGCATAGAAGATGCTGTTTGTAGGTCATTATTTATTTCAGTGATATCTCTAACCCCTGTAACTCTGCAACACTTCCTACAAGTGGATGAAAATTTTGTTGGGGATGAGATTATAAACTCATAAGATTTACTATTGTAGCTGGAAAGGAAGAGAGAATGGTTCTGAAAAATGTAGAATTACACCATGAAATGCTATACTTGGTATTCTGAGTATATAAGTATTATATACTTACTATGAAATAGTTTTTGGCAGAGTTAATTTCTCTTATCAGACTTTAACTCTATTAATGAATTTCCTCCTTGRGGAATGGAGAGAATCTCTCATTGGCTTTGAGTGGAAAATAATAACTCTGAACTCTCTCTCTATAATTTATGTAATCCTGATGCATCCATTTGAGTTGCTGTGCTCTGGAAGTGAGTCAGGAGTTAGAGCTGACAATAGAGTTTACAACATATTTAATGTAAATATTAAATATTAGACATTTTACATTAGAAATTTTTCTAATTTAGCATTAGAAATTTTGATGCTGAACTCTGAATTGCAGTAAAATGAAATGCAGTAAGATGAAATGCAGTAAAATGAATGCAGTAAAATGAAATGCAGTAAATCCTTGACAATGGCAAAACATTAGAGGTTCCAGGTGATTTGGGGATGTTCTGGTTTGGTTTGTAAACGGGTTCTGTTTACAAACAGAGCAGTCAATGAGCTATTTCTCTATTTGTGTTTAGTTTATTTAATTATTTAAAATTATTAATTGATGATTTCTTTGATTGGTTTCTGTTTCTGGTCTGCCCCTGCTGTTGCTCCAGGCAGGAGCATTGCCTTCCGTGGGGAGCGAGGCAACGACGAGCCAGCCATCGAAATGATCAAGGTGTCCCACCTGAAGTAAGTGCATCAGCCTTGGGAAGTTCATACACTTCACTGTACTGCATGAAAATCCTCAAAACATCATAGACATTCCAGGAAAAAAAAGCACTTCAGAGTGTATAGAAAAATATTCAACAGCATTGGGAGGAAAAGGCTTGAAAATATTAATTCCAAGGGAAGAAGCTGTGAGTGTTTCTGTGGTTGACTTTGYCACTTCAGGACACAATCACATTGCAAAATCAGTCAGTAATATTTTRTTTCTTACAGGAATTGTGTTTGCTGAACAGGCTTTTTGATAATATTAAGAAGAATGAAAGTGCTAAACTGTCATTTTAAACTTGGATTCTGAGTTCATTCTCTTTTCTATTACTTAAGCCTTACTTAAAACTAGGAAGTTTGGCATTAAAGACTGGATGATTATTCACATTTATTTAGCTTTTGTAAGTATTTCACACCTTTGTAATAATGGTCTGCTGGAAAACCAGATGTGAGATAYAGTTGTTTGAAAAGTCAGCTGATARATGACCAAATTGTTTCCTTTCAAGTCCTCATTATTTTGAGCTCAGGCCTGTGACAGGAGGCCCTGATCTTCATTCTATCAAAAATAATAATTKTAGTACTCTGGAAAATTACCTCACTTTCTTGTATAAATGAAATTAAAGTAGTGTTGAATTTATTAGGGCATTGTTTCTAAATCTTCCAAGCTTCTTCTTTACAGTGGAGGAAAAAAATGAAAGTCCTCTAGCTTGCACAGGAATATTTTTGTRTGTAGGAGTTCTAGAGAATTTGGGAGAGTTCAACCATATAAYGTTCTTAATAATGCATGAAGAATTAAGAACATCCATGGGCTTAGATGAAGAGGCTGGAGAGTGCTGAGTGAGAYGAGAAAGGAGGTTCCCTTGCAGAGAGATGAATGCAGTGCCTGAGAGCACAAATTGCTGCATGGCCTCTCTRTTTTCCAGTTAAATGTGAGAAGTGKTRGATTAAAGGTGTTTACACTCCTCCAGCTGCACAGAGGAGCAGTGTGAAGATGTGACTGACAAGTGGTTTAAGTGTGAGGTGATTTTATGCTCRTTTATCCCTGCATTAGGAAGTGGCCTGCATGTGCAGGAGGGAAGGAGCTCTGTCCAGCCTGCAGCCTGGTGTGTTCTGTGGTGTTTTGTGCCATCAGCTCAAGCTGAGCGTGGTGAGATCAGAGGTGCTGCTCTCTGAATTATTCCCCTTGTCTCCTCCACAGTAACTGTGCAGAACCACCTGGCAGACATTTATAATTCTGTTGGCTTTGAAGAGAACTCTTTTTCAGACTTTCTTTTTCAGTAACTCAAGGGAATCCTGAGCTTCAGAGGGGGTTTTGATTTGCTCTGCTAACTCTTGAGAGCTTCCAGAGTGCTGGTGTGAAGTGAGATGCTCAAAGGACTCTTGCTGGAGTAAATTCTCATTTGTTTCAGGCAGTACCTAGCTGTGGTATTTAAAGACAAACCACTGGAGATCTGGGATGTCAGAACTTGCACTCTGCTCAGAGAAATGTCTAAAAACTTCCCTACAGCCACTGCTTTGGTAAGGAAGAAATTCTGGTACTCTTTAATAAATGTAAGRCATTGAAATAGTATAAAATCTTTGAACAATTTTGCAGCAAGGGTTATTTTAACTGTAGCATGTACACATAAGTGCTTTAACATTTCATCTGTCACCAAATGGAGGCAGGAAAAAAGGAGGTTCTGGGGAAGAAATCTGCTCTGTCCCTTGGGTGATGGAGGGAGGTAGTACAGAAAGCAGCCTTCTTGGAAATGATTATAAATAAAGGGAATAAACCTTGGACTTTCCCATTTTTCCTGGGCCATTTTCCACAGGAGTGGTCACCTTCCCATAACCTAAAAAGCCTGAGGAAGAAGCAGCTGGCAGCCAGGGAGGCCATGGCCAGGCAGACAGTGGCACCAGACACTGAAGTCAGCAGTGTGGAATCCTCTGTGATCAGGTATCCCTCCTCCTGTGGAATCCTGTGCCACAGCAGTTGCTGGTTTTCCACCATGTGCCCTTTTTCCTAGTGAAAAGAATATTCTGGAACTGATTCTTGAGTACATAGCAAGCAAAACAACTGCATGGGCCTGCCTTTAGTTTTTGTACGTGGGACTTTGGTGCATTTGATGTACCTGTTTCTCTCAGGTGTGTCTGGCAGTGCATTGGTTACTTAGTTCCTTAAATAAAACTGATACTTGCCCTTGGACATTTCCACAAGAGTGGAAGGAATAAATAGTTAAACTGTTAAATAAAGTGTTTAGAAGGATATATGCTTTTTTTTTTTTTGTGTGCATTAAGTAGAACTTGTCTTGCAGTTCTGATTTTGAGAGAGAAATAATTATGTCTCATTATGTTCTTTTTAAAGCTTGTTGCAGGAAGCTGAAAGTAAATCAGAGCTGAGCCAGAACATCTCTGCCAGAGAGCACTTTGTGTTTACAGGTGCTGATGGGCAGGTTTATCACCTCACAGTAGAGGGAAACTCAGTGAAAGACAGTGCAAGAATTCCTCCAGATGTGAGTTCCAGTTTTKCTATATCATTGATGCTTTAATTTTTTGCTTAGCTTTGACTGCCAGAAAAAAATTAGGGATAAGCTTTGTGGCAGCAAGTGGTCAGTAATGTAGTACTTCGAAATATGAATTCCAACTTAAAAACTGAAAACAATTCTGTTTTCACACTCTTGTATATAATTGTTCCTGTTTGAACTAAGTAGAGTTTGATCTATTACGTTGTATAATTTTTTTTTTTAAATGAAAGCAAGTGTTGAACTATTTATTCATATGTTTGAGTCTGTTAATCACAAGATTTTTTTCTGCTTCTTAAATATTTTCAGGGAAGTATGGGTAGCATTACTTGTATTGCCTGGAAAGGGGATATCCTGGTTCTTGGAGATGTTGATGGAAACTTAAACTTCTGGGATTTGAAAGCTAGAGTATCCAGGTATGAATGCAAATGGAGTCTGTCAAACATGATGAGTATTAGAATGTGTTTTTGTTTTTGTCCTTCCCCATTCTTGTTTTTCACTGTAGGGAAAAAATGCAAGTATTTTGGAATAAAAATTCAGAAAATGTCTACTGTGTCACTACTCCCTACATTTAATCTCTTGTGTTTGCAGAAGAATTAACATTTAATTAAGGTTTTAAAATCAGCTAAATACCTTTTTTTACATTAAATYTGCAGTGGCTTCTGGTAAAACATGAAGTATTGCAATGTTTATTCAAAGCATTTTATCATTTTAGTTTAATAAATTMATAATCTGGGCATCCATCTGTGTGCATATATAGAGAGATTGTTCTCCTCAGTCTGTACAATACCAGGATTTGCAAAGTTCCTGGAAAGGATTCCATTTCCTACAATATTGGGTACAGAATGATGGATCCTGATCTTGTTTTAGGGGGATTCCCACACACCGGAGCTGGGTGAAAAAAATAAGGTTTGCTCCAGGGAAAGGAAATCAGAAACTTCTGGCAATGTACAACGATGGGGCAGAAATCTGGGATTCAAAAGAGGTAAGTGGCTGTGGGTTTGATGGGCACTTCTCTTCAAAGCCCACACCTCACCTCTGAAAATCAGCATGAGTGAGGGATTCAGTTTACTTTTATGATAAATTCACATGGCTTTTCTCAGAAGACTTTTACTCCCTATAAAACATCTTTGAGCTGGCAGCAATGAGAATTGTCTTCCACTCTTAAAGCTGCCAATGTCTGAGATCCTCTCTGTCATCCTCTTGTGATGGTTTTGAGGCAGACCTTGAAAATTGAAGGGGGAGTCCCCAGTCTGAGACTTTAATGTCTGGACAGGAGATTGCTTTCACTGCAGGTTTCTTCTGTGTGTGTCAATAGATTGAATTTSTTAGGGAATACCAGAAAGCCAGACACTTGTTCATTAATATTGTCTATCTTCTCACTCAGAACTCTTGTAGTTATGTTCACAAACCTTCTGGGGTTTGCTTACAGGTCTTTCAGGGGATTAGAGGACTGTGGGGAAGGAAATACTATTGTACTGTTTTAACTTAGCTCCTGAARTAAGTTCAGGGTATCAGGGTATGAAACAGGAATTGAAATTTTTTTCCTGTTCACTTTGTAATGAGCAGCAGCTCCAAACTCAGACACTTAATGAGTGCAAGATGAACTCCACTGATGATAAGAATGGACAGCAGATATGAACAAATACTGTGAATTCCATAAGCAGAGTAGGATATTACCCAATGAATCTGTCCTTGMAGCACATTGGAATAGTTTTGATGCCACAATATACTCCTCCTGTAGCTGTTCCCTCTTTTTTTTTTTTTTCTAGGATAAAAGAGGAAATTTTATTGTGTTCCTACATAAGAGCATTTWAAATTAAATTCACATTTTCAGTCAAAAGTCTTTCAGAATACCTGTMGTAATATTTTATAGTCTCAATTCTGTTATACATCTAATCCTGTCCTGTTAGAAAAGATAACAAAAAGGCAGCTGTACACTATGCCCAAAAGGATTTTTTCTCAGCTCTAAATTGGTGAGTAGCATTGTTCCAGGGTCACCAWGTGACCTACTCCAAGGTTTCTAAATTYCCTGCTCTCTAGAAAAGACCATTAYTGAAATGATTCATGGCTRACTTCACCTTGTGCTSTGCCTCCTGGGAGTGTCACTGCCTCTCACRGGGTGATGGAGAGGCTGCTAAAAATAAAAGAYRCCTGAACTTTGCCAGGTACAAATGGTGAGCAGTTTGAGAAGTGGGAGAAATGTGAATTTCCGGATCTTGGATGTGGACTGGTGCACGTCAGACAAGGTGGTGCTGGCATCAGATGATGGATGCATCCGAGTGCTGGACTTATCCATGAAGCCCTCCTGTTTCAGGATGGATGAGCAGGATTTAATAGGTATGCTCATGGCCTTTTTGCTGGCCACTGCTTGATACTTCTGCACTCCTGTTTGGGAAGTGCAGCTCAGCACTTCTCTTAGAACAGGGAAATGTGGAGATTTTGATGCTTTCATTGATAGAGGTAATTTTTTTATGCTTAGGTCATATGCTTGGGTTTTTAATACAAGTTTAATCCCCTACTAACATATACTTTTTAATACTGAATTGAAATATAAATTAACAAAATAGGAGCTTTTTGTACAGCTATCCAGCAAATTGATTTAGAAAGCATTGGCACATCAATTAGGTGTCAGTACCTGCATCACTGATACTGATTACATGATTGAGAGACATTTCTTGATGTGTGAAAATGTATTTTCTGATTTTGTTCCAGATGTTTGTAGGCTGATTCATTGCTTTTCAAACTGACCTTCAAAATAGCAATATTAGTGCTATTTGCCTTTTTAGCCATGTGTTTAAGAAGGGAATTTAAATATTTAGCTCATTAACTAAGCTGCATTTTTTTGTATTAATTATTACTGGTGTTCCAAATAACTCTTCTTGGTGTTGCCTTCTGAGTCAGTCCTACCTTTGCTCATACAATTTCCTTAAAATATTAGGTTTCCTTAAAACCCAGAATATTCTAAGGCATGTAATAAACTGTGATGTGGGGAGCTGTGGTTTATTTGAGGAAACATGTCATTTATCACAGCTAATTTTGCTATCCACTGAGTGTTCTGCAATGTGAAGTTACAAAAATGCATGTTGTAAAGCCAGGCACACTGAAATGAGGCTGTGGCAGCCTGGGATGGAGCTGTCCTTCTGCCTCTGCTCTGTGGAAATGTTTTAATTACCAAATCACGATTACAAGAGTCCTACATCACTCAGTGCACACCAAGTACAGGGAATTGTGAATATTTAATAAAGAAGCTGATTTTTGTGTTTGTTTTACTCCTCAGTCACTGGGTAGCATTTACTGCCTGTCACCCACACCTTGTACTGAGTACAGACTCACTGACTTCTACATTTGTGTCACAGCACTTCATGTGTCATCTTTATCTCACTAAACTTCCCACCATCCTTTCCAGATGGTGGGGTTTAATCCTTGTGTTGCACTGTAGGAATGAGGGGGACARAGCAAACCTAAACATGCTTTATGATCTATTTAGTACAGCTTTATTTACTTTGCACCATGCCCGTGCAGTAGCAATGATCAGTGTACACAGCTCTGCCACAGCAGGAGTCTGTGGCTAAATTCACTATGGAATGTCCTGAAATTCTCATCTGAGCATGGCTGAGAACCCTGGACCTTCTGTGAAATGCTTTGGCTTGAGTGTAGGGATAAGTTTTTATGTCTAGCAGCCTGTGCTGGGTGTGTGAAAGGACTTATATTTATGGTTTTTCTGGTGCTTGCAAACAAGCTGGGACATTTTCTGGTGTGAATTTTCTGGTGGTACATGTTCTGCTGGTGCATTTTCTGTGGCACATTTTCTGTGATACATTTTTGGGTGTACATTTTCTGTTGTACGTTTTCTGTGTACATTTTCTGATCAATGAACACACCATTACTGCACATGGCCCTCTGGACAATGAATCTTCTCCTTTTGTTTCAGAACCTGTCTGGTGTCCCTACCTGCTTGTTCCAAGGGCTTCATTAACTTTAAAAGCCTTCCTGCTGCATCAGCCATGGGGTGAAAAATACTCTCTAGATATTATGGACATGTAAGAACAAATATATATCTATATATAACATATTATTATTTTTTTATAACCTACATCTTTTACTACTCTTTCTGTGTAAATAACTTTTAGATGTATAAGTTTCCTTGCTCTTGGGGACAGTCAAAAATATAATYAGTTCACTATTTATTACTTCTAGCAATAAATAAATAAGGTCAGGTATTTCTTCTGGCTTTCAGTAGCATTTGGCTATTAAAAACTGCAGTCTGCCTGAAGTCCTGGCAATATTTTTATGGCATTATATTACTTCTGAGAAAAACTGTTCTCTTTGTTCTAGAAGTTAATGCAGGAGTCAGAGTTGTTCCTGAAGTGTAACTGCAAGTGATATTCTGATATTCTCTTGGAGAGTCTCATTCACATTCCTGTGTCCTGGACTGGCTCATGGTCACACAATAATGCTGTAGGCATTGCCATTTTTATTAGTTTTAAGATTAATGAAAAAAAGAAAAATGGGAGAAGAAAGATTGGCACTGACTGTGAGGTTCAGTGGAAGCAAACTCAAATCTTTCACTGCTGTTTTGGAACTGGTAGCTGGATAAAGAATCCTGCATGAGTGGCTCACTAAGAGAATGTGAAAGATTGTTTCCTTGTAGATGCTTGTGTTTTTCTCCTAAAAGTAGTGCTCTTCCATCTTTTGGTAACACAGAAAATCTCTATTTTTCCTTTTTTTTAATCCAGTGATTATCCAGAGAATGAAAATATTAAAAACCTTCTTCAAGAGCAGTTGAATTCATTGTCCAAGTAAGAATCTTCTTGTTATTACTTGTGTAAGCTGTGCAATTCTGAGAAGGCAAAAAATCTGAAGTTTGTGGCAATTCAGAATTAATGAAGAAAGAATTCTTTTCACCTCTCCAAAGATATGCTTGAATAATGACAGTATTTATTTTTWAAAAAGTAAATTTTAATGTAATTTTAAACTTGGTGCTTTAAAGGTACTGATAGGTACATGATTTACAACTGACCTGTGAGCATTTGGAATGCTTTAAGCAGGACTTCTCAGGGATCTAGGGGTTCTTTGTGCTGATCCAGACTGCATTGGACACTGCTACTTAAATACTCCAAGGTTTGCTAGGATATCTGAGCTCTGAGGCAGAAAAGATGATTCCAGAAATCCTCTGTTGAAGATATAATTCCAGAGTTGTGTTGATGCACATTGCTCTGTTTACACAGAAAACAGATTTTGACATTCAATTTAAACTTTGAAAATTATAGTTAAATCTAGTAAATAGACAATTTTGTCCATTTTCCTTTTGTCCCTTCATTTAGTAGGATGGAAAAAGTAACARCCTATTTTTATCCAGTCTGAAACACCTGTGGAAAACCTAAATTCATGCACGTGCATGCCTTCTGCTCTGACACTGCATAGCTGCAAGATTATTTGTAGCTGAATTAATATTGTAATTAGTAGAATG
Organism: Alauda arvensis; assembly: GCA_902810485.1. NCBI lineage: Eukaryota > Metazoa > Chordata > Aves > Passeriformes > Alaudidae > Alauda > Alauda arvensis. The sequence goes on along the minus strand of CADDXX010000306.1, from coordinate 681,148 downwards.
ATTGTAAACTAATTGGCAGCTTTGCATACACCCTGGTGGTGATTCCCTATACTGCAAGGATAAAGAGTTCCTGATGGACTCACTGCATTTGCCCCTGGAGATCATATTTCAAATTCTATTTAATTCCTGTTGTAATTTTTTCATAGATACCTTTTTTTCATTTCAGAAAAGAAATTGTGTGTTTTGGGGGTTGAGACTTTCAGTTTGTATGTGATGTGTCCTATTTGTCTTCAAAAGCAACCAAACAAAAAAAACCTGCCCAGTATTTTACAGATTCTTTAACACTTTCTCTTTTTGCAGTGACATAAAGAAACTTCTGCTTGATCCAGATTTCACTCTCCTGCAGAGATGTCTCCTGGTTGCCAGGTAGGAGAGATTCAGATAAATTTAGGAAATGTTTCCTGGGAAAATCTTGATGTTATTAATGCTTAGGAATGAGCTGAAGTTTAGGAACTCACCCAGTTGTCCTTTTAACTTAGCACAGTCCCTACTTTGTTACCCAGAGAGTAGAGTTGTTTTAGGACCAAAATGGAAATGTTACCTCACTGAAACAGTTTTGTTTGTTTGCTGGATACAAGGAACTTCCCTTGGTGGCACTTTTATAACTGAAGTTCTGGCAGCCACATTACATTTAGTTGTTCATGCCCCAAAATGTCATTTAGAACTTCACAATATTTCTGTATAAACAGGGGAGGGCCTGGGGTTTGTTCCAAGTGCATTTGTTCTGTGTGGTTCCTCTGCCCAAACTGAGCCAGTTTTAGTCTGTATTCAGAGATGGTTTTCAAACTTAGTAACTTGTGGTTGAAAGAGGATATCTGAATGTAAAAGAATAATAAATATCAATTTCCACCTACTCCTGTGCTGAACATTCCTGGAGTTTAACTGCTGTTGTAGCTTACCTTGCTGAATGTCATTCTGCWATCTCTCATAGCTTGTCCCACTGATAACTGATAATGCAAAGTGCTTGTKTTATCCACAGGAATGCACAGCCCTTGAGGAAATGAAATATATCACATTTTCATGTGGTGTGTGAAAAAATGCGAACCTGTTTCACATCCTGCTTTGTGTCTTCTCAGGCTGTATGGGGATGAATCTGAGCTGCATTTCTGGACTGTTGCTGCCCACTATTTGCACAGCTTGTGCCAGGAAAAGCCTGCAAAACCTGACACAGCTGTCCTGCAGGAGCCCTTGGTTAATCCTCTGGATATATGCTATGACATACTGTGTGAAAATTCTTATTTCCAGGTRTGTCAAGGAGTTCAAAACCAAAATTGATAGGAATTTCATCAGCACAATAAACACTCACTTCCCTGTACGTATTTCACTTTTATTAGTAACATACCAGCCTGRATTAAAACATTCTTGGTGCTTAAAAATAGAGGCTGCTCCAAAAACTGGCAAGATATTTGCATATCTTTTAAATGCCTGGTTTTATTTCTTATGGTAGGCTTACATTTAAAATATTTTTCCTTSTTTGTGCAGAAATTCCAGCTGGAAAGGGTAAATCTCCAGGAAGTGAAGAGATCAACATATGATCATACCAGGAAATGTGCTGATCAACTTCTTCTCTTGGGCCAGGTTTGTGGGTAATATTTGAATTTTTTATTCTTCTTCCCTGCCTGTTTCATGTACTTTGCCTACTCTAGGAAAGCTTTCTCTAACTTTATTTGATATTTCTTACTTGTATGAACCCAGTGCAGAGTTTTTGCATTCTTGTGTTCAATTCGTGATGGGTTTTCAATGCTGTCCTTATTGCAAATGTCCTACTGAAATAAAATCTTAGTCACTACTAGATGGGGAGATATTTTTGTAGCCTGTTTTAGAATAACTTTCATTGCTATTTGTTCCGTGTCTTGAAAAGGATAAAAATAGAACAGCTTTTACACAAAATTAATATGTTGTGGTCAAAGTAGCATTRTTTTTCTCTTGCCAGACTGACAGAGCAGTGCAATTACTGCTGGAAACCAGTTCAGAGAATGCCCATTATTACTGTGATTCCCTCAAAGCYTGCCTGGTCACAACTGTCACCTCCTCAGGGCCATCCCAAAGCACCATTAAACTGGTGGCAACCAACATGATAGCCAATGGRAAGCTTGCAGGTAAAATGTCTCCTTCTCTTTGCTTGCAGACTGAGAATTCTCATCCTGTTTAAGGATGCCACTGGAAATAGGAGTGAATTTTGCTGTGATAGATCTCATATGTTGCATGTGCTATGCAGAGTAGTTAACACAAAAATGATCAGTAACKGAGTTATAAAATCCAGCTTGTCCTRGTTTATTTTCACTGGAAAACTTACTTCTAAGTAAAATCTTTTGGCAGTTGTTTGCACAAAAAGAAGCTGAGCACATAATATGTATTTTCYACTTTCTAATTAAAGAATTAACTAAAATTTGGTGTCCTGTTACAAAACATGAAATAGGGATTTAGTCTCCTTTTCAGTTCAGAACTTTTTTTCATAATATGTGTTTTCTTACAAGTACAGGTTAAGTTTGCTTAATGCAAGAGCTGAAACATAACTGAAATATTTCAGTTCTAACCATATCTTGGAAGTGCTCAGGCATGCCAGGAGAGTTAAAATTTGTACTTGCCTGGAAAAACTATTTTCCACTCTGCAGACTGTTAATAATTGCACTGTGGACAACATTAAATGAATACAAAGACCTGCCTATGAAATCTATTTATTTGACAAAGATCTTTATGTCTTTATGATGAGAAGTCCTGTGAACCCCTAAATGTGTTGAGAACAAAGATAAATGAGAGCTTTGTGTGGCCCCTGCAGCCCAGAACGAAGCTGCAATAACCAGCACCCAGGTGATACTGAGAGCAGCCCCAACCTCTCCACGTGCTGAGGATGTGGAGATCCTTTTCCACACTTAGATAACAGCTCTTTTTCCCCTGGATGTCCTGAGTGGAGTGCATYTCTGTGTTGCAGAGGGGGTGCAGCTGCTGTGTCTGATTGACAAGGCCGCCGACGCMTGCCGCTACCTGCAGACCTACGGCGAGTGGAACCGTGCAGCCTGGCTGGCCAAGGTGGGCAATTCCCCTCTTCCCAGCCTGGCAACACCAACCTCCTGCTTAGCAGCTGTGCTCAGGAGGGCTGAGGAGGCTGCTGAAGTTCCCTAAGTATTAGAAATACTGTTCYCATCAATTAGAAATACCATTCAGCTGCAAGCAGCCAGTCCATTCAATCAGCGCTSGCAGATTCTTCACCCTTCTGACCACGCAGGTCTGCCCTCATTGTCCACATTACAGGATTGGGGCCTAAAAAGCCTTGGAATACTCAATTTCCTAATTTTTCAGCAGTTTGGGAAAGGTCCATATAGCTGCAGCAGTATAAAGTTGGTCATAAACTACAACACCCCACTCCTGGATGTGGACAAGTAACTGGGCAGTGACTTTGTGCTGARCTCTGTGGAATGTGGGAGCTGATTTCAAAATTACCACCACCCACATGAATTTGCATCATTTTCTGTTTTGATGTACAGCCATAATTGCAGCAAAACTACCCAGACACAGCATTAATTCCCCACATTAATGGGCAGGAGTTAGTGAGGATTTTTCAGCGTCTCTTAAGGAACGTTTCTGTTATATTCCCTGAGGAAAGAATGGAAAAAGTTGTACTTGGATTTTCTAAATGAGTGAAGGCTGCTTTTCAGGAATACAAAGATTTTTATTGTCCTAAGTGTTCAGTAAAGGATGAAGAGTAACTTCAAGAACAGCTTGGGGTAAAAATGATGTTAATCACATCATTCACCCAAGTGAAATATTTTTGTAGATATCTTTGTTTTTCCTTAACACCGTATAAATTCAAGGAAAAYGCCTACTTTTTATGAAAACCTGCTGGTTTCAGGAGCTTGTGCTGCTGCCCAGAGTGGTGCCCTGAGGAGGGAGCAGCAGCAGCAGCAGGGTGCAGGGGGTGTGAGTGGCACCCTCAGGCTGTGCTGTGTCCCGCAGGTGCGGCTGAGCCCGGAGGAGTGTGCGGACGTGCTGCGCCGCTGGGTGGATCACCTCTGCTCCCCACAGGTCAACCAGAAATCCAAGGCCATCCTCGTGCTCCTGTCTCTGGGCTGCTTCACAAAAGTTGCAGAGATGTTGCACAGGTAAAGGTGAAACAGCTCCCACACTTGCTTCTGACATCTGTTTCTATTTTAGYGTGTTTTTCTTGAATTAATTTTGACCTCTGGGCTACAACTGGCATCTCGTTTCACTGCAGGCTTTRAGATTGCCAGCACCCATGGAGCAAGCAGTAATGATTTATAGTATCTATGATTTTCTCTGAGTAACTTCAGCCCTGATCTTTCAGAAAAATTTACAGCAAGTGTCAGTTCTGGAGTGCAAGGAGGAAGGGGAGATATAAAAAAGATTTAGAAAGCCTTTCTGCAAGTGTTTTGGTGTGATGTCCTGGAATACTTTTCTGGTTTGTATCCTAACAAATTATTCTCTGGTTTTTTTCCATTTAACAGTATGAGGTACTTTGATAGAGCAGCTKTATTTGTAGAAGCTTGTCTGAAGTATGGGGCATTTGAAGTTAATGATGACACAAATATCCTTTTTCTGAAATCCTGTCTTTGCTCACCAAATCACATCTGACCTGGTGTTCTGGAAAGTTGAGCAGTCACACAAACTTTTGTATTRTATACCATAAATAACAATGCATATGTGAATAATACCTGCTCCTGTTCTATGGAGCCATCAGCCTGTAAATAAATGTATGTGAATRAATATTTTTATTTATTAGGTAAATAAATATTTTTATTTGCATAAATAAAAATTTATGTAAATAAAAAKTGCCACTAATAAGTCATGGAGATAACTTCAGGTCTAATTAATGAAAAAATCCTGATGACATTAAAATTTCTGTTGGAATTTATACCACTGTATCATGGTAGGTACTTAAGCATATCTGAGATGGGTCTGGTTTAGTTCACAGCACTCTGCATGTTGCTTTTTAAATACCAATATGAGTTCAAAAGGAGGATTTAAAGCAACTTTTTTCTATTCTTTGTGCTGCAAAGTAATGGATTAGCACAATTGGTAGCAATGTTCAGCATTTGCACCTTGGGAGAGCCAAGGAGTAAGAAAGGGGACAAAAGGATTCTGAGTTTCTTTTCATTTTGCTATTAATTTGTGTTTTCCTTAATGCTGCATTTACATAAACTGATCCATGCTGTGTATGCAGATTATGCCAGAAGCCTGAAGCTCCTGGGCTTTAAGGAGGGAGCTGCTCTCTTTGCCTCAAAAGCAGGAGAAAGTGGGAAGGAGCTTCTGAGTGAACTGAAGCAGGCGAAGGAGGAGGTGACTCAGGAGTGAGAATTCCCTCTTTGGGAGGTTTTCTGGCACACTGGGATTCCAYTGGGTGAAAATACATTTTCCTCTTGAATCACTGTAATAGCTGATCTCTGTGATTGGAGCAAATTCTGTTCAATGTGTTCAAAGTCAGGACTAAGAACTGTGGTGTTGCCTTTTGTTAAATTTGTCTTCACTTTCACAAGAGGGGAAGGAAGCTTAGGATAAAATTAYACAATAATATTTCCACTTTTTCAACTGTAGCAGGAATTAAATTTGAAAACATGCTGAAAGAGTTCCATAGCTGTGAAAAAGTCTGGTCCATTCACTTCTAAAAATCAAATCTTCATAGAACTTCAATACTGTTGTATTTATATGTAAAAATGATTGAGTCTGTACTGTAAAAATATAAATATATTTTAAAATAAATAGAGATCACAAAGCACATAGTGCTTTCCTGGAACATCATGGCTTTTTCAGTCCGATTTCTTGTTTAAAATTACTGTTATTTTAAATCCATTCATTGTCATTTCCAGAACTGCCTGGGATGGAATCTTTAACAGGTTCACTTMCAAATACTGCTCTCCTAACATTCCAGAAATCCATGAAACATCACTTTTTCAGTTCAGGGATTGTTATATTCCATTTTCTTTTCAAGTGTGCACTCCCTGCACACCCTGGGGACTGAATCCTGCCTGTCASAGGATTGGAGAAGGTTTTGCCTCCAGAGCAGCAAGGTCAGGACMCTGCTGGTGCTGTCCCCAGTCACTGCTGTGCTATTGAATGTCTGATTAACAGAAGGTGAAAAAAGCATTGTGCAAAGCCCAGACAAGGCTTTTCCATGAGATACTTCTCCTGCTGACACATCCTATGGTCCACACACACAAGGATGCCCCTGAAAACCTCTTTCCTGGTTTTTATTGCCAGTATTTCAGTACTTGTTTGCACTATTGTTTCTGATGTCAGATGTGTCTTTTCTGTGTATTACTGATGACAAGTTGTACAGCTAAGGGGTGCCCTTGCAAACTGAAGACTGTGGCATTTAGGCTRAAAACCTAAATTCTTCTTTTTCCCAGCTTGTTGGAGCTACTGAAGTTGAGTTTGTTGTTGTGAAAAGGATCCTATAAAATCTCTCATTTGAATGTGATTTTTATGTTGTCTTCTTGCAGTAACAGTGCATTGGATTCTCCTTTTGTCCAAGGGTTTGTGGATATGTGTTGAGAACTCCCATCRGCTTTGGGACATCTCCAGCTCCAGAAAACTTCTGGTTCAAAGCTGAAATAGCATTTCTGATAAAATTGGAAAGGGTGGATTGTTTAGGTCTTTTTGRATACAAACTGAAAAAGGGAGTTCCATCATTCTAAGAAGCAGAAAAGTAGGAGTTAWAAGTGCAATGTGTTGTATTTGTTCTTGCCGCATCTTCCATAAAKAACCATAAAATACCTTCTGTTCAGTGTATTGTGAACTGTGTTGTTGCTTTAGCTTGGGAAAATGAATATACAAGGAAATCTGCCTTAAGTATTATGTGAGCAACAGAATTAATCAAAATTAACTGTAATTAGCAGTGGCCTGAATTCTGGCTCACAGTGAGTGCTACCACTCTGCTCAGTCCCTGCTCCTGGTTTTCTAGCAGCTCTTGTGGACAAAGCTCCCCCAGAGTTATTGTGAGCACTCCCAAACTCATTCTCTGACAGGTCATGAAGCTGTTTGTCAGTGGGTCTCAAATAAATCTGCTTCAGTACACACTTGGATTTACAACTCTGATGGTTTTTTATGAAAARCCAACATATTGCAAAGGCCTTTTCATACTGAATGTTTCTATAAACTTTTAAGTGTTGCAGGATACTTTGTGGCATTCCCAGCTGGAACCTTCATGAGGAAAACAGAGTTAATAGTGATTGAAAAGTTTATTTAGATAATATTGCAGTCTCATTACAACAATAAAAATATTTTTAAAATCTCTGTGTGTCTTGATTCAATACAAACTCATCATCTGTTGCCYTGGAATTGAGTGCTGCTTGTGCAACTGTTGTCATTTTGCCTTCTGGGCAGGAACAATGCTCAGGGCTGGGTTTAATAGAGGAAGTGATTATCCTKTGTACATCTGAGTCACATTTTCCATGTTGGTTCTAATGAAAATTGTGTTGGAGCAGTATTAATTCCCAGGCTTTAGCAGCAAACATAAAATYTGTATGGGTTAAATTAGAGCAGGACATGGTGTGCACATCCTGAGCTCTGACAGGCACAGAAATAAGTGATGAAAGAAACCCCCTCCCTTTCTGTTCTCTCAACTTAAAGTGAACTGAAAGAATTTTTTAAATAAATAAGATTTTAACTCCTKTAAACCCCTTTGAGAATTCCTTCCTCAAAGCTCTGTGAATACTGCAGTTTGCAGTCTGTATTTCCTCAGTTTCCTCAGTTTTGCATTTTGAAGCTTCTGTCAGCAGTGAACTTCCATAACTCTGGAACCTGTGTTTGACCATCCTTGGCAATGAGGAAATGTAAAAATTATGTAAAATATGCAGAGGTTCTTCATGCATTTCTCTTTGAACACCAGTATTAAWTAACAGGGATGTTTTAGCAGAGCTGAGTATTCWCTGACTGTTTAAAGATTRTTTTGCAAAAGGCCAGGGCCTTTGGAAATRAGGAAGTTTTTGGCATTTAGGTTGTCTAGATGAGGAACTTGTAGCTGGAGAAAAATCCTGCAGCACAACTCATGCTGGTTACCCCTCTCCTTGTTTTATGGGAATGATTTTGGCCTCCCATCAACAACTAAAAGCCAAAAGTATAAGATTGAGTCTGCAGGGATGCATAAATTGTCTTCAGTTCAGTGCAGCATCTGAAGTTTGTCCATCCCTGGAGCTCAGTGGGTCCCTCAGGCAGTTTCTCTCCACGTCTGTGTGCTCACACTCTGGTACAACCTGAGGGAAGCTTACACTGAATATTGGCATGGGACCCCTTTGGCAGAGCTGAATTGTAAAAATGGGCTTGTTGCTTTGCAGTTCCTGATGTGGTTCTTTTAAAAAAGTCCAAATTATTTCAGTTTTATGATAATGGATTTGCTTTTTCTGTCAGGGAAGAGTCTAGATAATGGTCTTTCAGCTTAGCTTCAGTAAAGGCAGGCCCTAATTAGAGTTTTAATTGGATCAGGGTGTGCTTCACAATAAAGGCAGCCTGTAAATTAAACATATTTAACAATGTCTGAAATTGCCTAACTTGGGTCACTTTCTGAAACACTTCTCAAAAAAATGCAGTTTAATGGTGTGTGGATGTGTTTATATACACACACATACACAGAATTGATTCAGGGGGAATAATTAGGGGAAATGACAACACCAAAYCCTTGATTGCAGTGTAAAAATGATGAGTACTATATTGCAAATCCTTTCTCATTTGCTTTCATTAAAATGCAGSCTGCCAGTTTACACTGCAGCCAGAGAGAAGCATTTATTACACATCAGGAAASCTGGCCCTGAGTGTTGATGTTGAGTGTCTGAGCAAACAATCTGAGAGGTCATTTTTGGTGCAGCTGACTCTGGAGGCAGCAAATGAGCACAATCACAAGATTCTTCAGTGGGGAATGGATTTGGTTTGGATGATCACTTGCTGCCCAAAATTGTATTCTAAAAGTTCAGCTGAAAATTTAATTGCTGGAGAGGAGGAGAATAATAATACCTTACAAAAGAATAGGGTTTGGGGATTTTTTTAGTAATTATTTATTTTTTTCTCAGAATAATTCATCCCAAGGTTGATATTTATGTGAACCATTCATTAATGAGTTTAGAGTTAAAAAAACTCCCACACACAGATCCAAGCAGTGGCATAAAATTCTTTAATGAGGCTGACACTGACCCACTGATATTTTTGAATTGGGAATTCTGATAGTAAATGGTTCAGTTTCTACTCAAACACTGAAGGTGAGGAAGGGAATTAAAAATAAAGATGGGGACAGAGTGTTTTGTTTAAAAGGCTTCTGTAGGAGTGGGAGAATGGCAGAACAAAACCAGGAGGTGGATGCTGCTGAGGTGTTTGCAGGTACTCAAGGCAAAAGCATTTTGGTTAAAAGTGACAGCTTTAATACAGAGTGTTCACAGAGCTGTGTTCTCACCTCTCCAAAGGCTGGAGTACTGAAAGATTAAATTGCAAAGTCAATATCTCTTCATTTCCCAAGCTGATTGGAATTCTTTCCCACCTTCACACCCCCTTGCAGCAGTCAGTGCTGTGTTGTCAYTGCCTTGTTTAGCTGGGATCTCACAGTTACAGGCAAAAAGTGAATTTTATCCACTCCTGTCGATTCCAGGAGAAAAGAAACACCTTAAAAACCTGCMATTAAATTTTTTTAGAAGCAGACTGGTGGATTTGAACTCGAAATTCTTTTCTGTGGAAGGACAATACAAACTTCCTTTGCAGATCTGAATCCTGCCTTCCCTGAGGATGGTCAGAGCTTGAGAGAAAATGAGCAAAAATTTGCTGTCCATGTGCAAAGTGCTTTCCTCCTTCTCATATTATTCTCCTTTAATCAAAAGACAAAATCCACCTCTTGAAACATGCCTGGTTTCTGACAAGTATTTATTATTTATAGTGAATTAAGCCCTCCTACCAAAGTGCATCCTCACCACTTTACTGACAATTTAAATTATTTCCTGCAAATGTTAACAGTAACAAACAGGGGCTTACATAAACACAGCCTGTTCTAAAAACTGATTATCAGAAAGCTCCCAGCCTCCTGTAATAGAGAACTCTGCCCTGTTGTCTCTTGTTCTCCTGCCTCCCCAGCCCACCTGACCAAATTCAGTTGGGATGAGTTGGGTGTGAATGACCAATTAAAAGGGGAAATGCTGGGAAGGGTAAAATTCAACATCCAGGTGGAAGCCATGGGCACACTTTGAGGGATTGCAGCTGGCACCTCATCCAGCTGATTCCATCTGCCCTGGCAGAATGAAARCAGAAGACATAAAAATGTGGCTGAAATAGAGAGTCTAGAATTTAGTTGTTAAAGTTTGGGGGGTTTTGTATAAATTCTGGAATTTTGTTGTGTTTAACTTGCTGTTAGTGTGGGGTTTTTGTTTTGACATTTAAAATGGCTTTCTGGCTTAGTTTTAACAACTTGGAAGAAAAGGAGAAGTGCGGATCCCCAAAGGAGGGAAGCAGCTCATTTAAAATGCAGTCACAGAAGGTAAGTGCTGAGTTTATTTCAGTCTTGAAAACCTTAGAGAAGCAATTACAATTAGGTGATACTAAGTTTATTTCCATGCTAYTCATTGAAATTGTTGTTCAACCCTTCCATGGGTTAAACCTCCCCCTCCACCTTGCTGTGTTCTCCTCCTTCCCTGCAAGTGCAGCAGCAGCAGGAGGAATTGTGGATGATGGGAACAGCTCATGAGCAGATGCTGTGGGGAAAACCAAAGTTCCTGTCAGACCAAACCCAGCAGGTGGTGAAGGCAGGGCTGTTAAACATTTCTCCAGTGTGACTTTCTTGGCCCAGCTTAAAGGTTTTTTTTCTGGAAATCAGATCCCCAAGTTGAAAATACTTCCTTTTTTCCATGTCATTGTCATGGCTACTTCATTTAGCAGAGAGTCAGGAAGGTTCCCCCTGGCAAACCCTGTCCCAGGGGCTGCTTTCCAGGGTTTATGGAGTGATGGTGTTGTACACTGGGCAAAACAGGTGTCAACAGCTGGTTTTAAAAAAATGCAGTATTATTCCTTTACACCCTGGTGTAGCAGGAGATAATAGAGCTATATCAGACTTGCCTGGCTTTTATTTCACTTGCTGCAGCTAATCAAAAGCTACAGGCAGCAAATATCTGTTTGGTCATCTTACTGCTTTTTTTTGTGTGTGTGTGTGTGGTGTCATTATTTCAAACTGGTTTCATATTTATGGCCCTACTGAGTAAATCTTTTTTCCCCCCTGCTTTTGGAATCCAACCACAGGCTCATGAATAATGGTGTAATTTGGTGACCCTTTGGAAATWCTCCTTTCCAGCATTGTTTGTGARCTTCTATACACACACACASAGCTCTTTTTACCTTTTTGGTCTCTGTCTCTAGCAATGCTTTATGTAAGAGGCAAGTTCATCTGGTGCTTTATGGAATGTGCCATTTCACAGCTATTTCAGAAAGTTTTGAGCTTCTCCAGAGCTCTGTATCTCTTGTCTGGATTTACTGTGTCATTCTTCTTTGTTGCTTCAGCTCCAGCTTTTGTGCTAGGACAAACCAGCAAGGTTGTTGCTGCAGATGTCATTTTTGTCATTTTGGTCTTCCCTGCCTGGCTCCTGAATGAACATTTTGCTCAGTGGTTTGGTAATTAACCAACCACTTTTATTTGCAGAAGAAAATTGCCTTGGGAACATGAGGATATTTATTAAAGCAATGGACCTAAAGTTTGAAAGGCAGCTGGGGATCTCAGCAACAAATCCCAAAACAAAACAAAAATATTGCCAACAAGCAAATAAAAAAAAACCATAAACAAACAAAACAAACAAAAACCCCAAAAGCAAACAAAACCCCAACCAAAACACCAAAAAAATCAACCAACCAAGAAAACTCTCCACCCCTCAAATATCTGAGTCTTTTCTTTCCTACCCTGTTCTATTCCAATAATTTCTTGCATCTGGAGTTTTAACTGGCACCTACAGCAATGGCAATAGTGTGGATCTCAATCTTTGATTGTTTGCATAAAAACCCTCCCTAGAACAGCTGATTGATTTGGAGYGTTTGATGATTTGTTTGCTTGTTTCTTAATTGCTGACAGCACAAACATTTCACTTCCACAATCTGAAGATTGATTTTCAAATTGCCAATGTTGATTTTTTTGCTTTTTCTATGTTGCACAACTAAGTAGGAGCTGGCACATGCAGAATACTGCCCAAACCAGCCCATGCCTCCTACATTTGGGAGAGAAAGGCAGGCATGGCTGTTTTTCCAAGCTGGAAAAAAAAATTGGAGCATTTTCTTTCTCCCTTCCCTCTAGAAAAATAGTTCTGAAATCCTTATCAAGCCAAGGAGCCTTTTCTTTCTGCCTGTTTCTTCCAGTTCTGCTCTGTGGYTTACCTCAGCATCTGCTTTCTTTTTCCACTGCACAGTTGAGCCTGGCTTTGATTAAAAGGCAGCTGAAAGGCAGATTAATGCAAGGAAAAGCAGCCTGGCTAATRTGGAAGGAGAGCAGGGAGGGAATTTGTCAGAGATCACCTGGATGTGCTGCTTTCTGGTAGCAGCTTTTTCTCCCAGTGGGACCAAGCCAGTGTGGAAGGAGTTTATTCTTATTTTATGYCACAACCATCTCATCAAAAAGCCAAGGCACATTCTTTGAACTGAAATMATATGTTTATCCTTTCTGACTGCTTTGCAGGCAAATTCCTCAGCCCCAAGATTATTTGCAAAGCACATTTTTTTTTCTCTTTCCCATTCCTCCACATTTCCATGTTCGATGAACTTTTAAAATGTTTGTGTTTCTGTGGAACTCCAGAGCTTTGTGATAGTACCTTAAATGAATTCAGGGACATAAACCTCAGGAAGAGGGGCTGAGGGAGCTGGGAAAGGGGCTCAGCCTGGAGCAAAGGAGGCTCAGGGGGGCCCTTGTGGCTCTGCACAAGTCCCTGCCAGGAGGGGACAGCCGGGGGGGATTTGGGCTCTGGGACAGAGAACAGGGACAGGAGCAGAGGGAACGGCCTCAGGTTCCACCAGGGGACATTCAGGTGGGATATTAGGAAAGATTTCTTCACTCCAAGAGTGGTTAAGCTCTGGAACAGGCTCCTCAGTGCAGTGGTGGAGTCCCCATCCCTGAAAGTGCTCCAAAAACAGGTGGATGTGGCACTTGGGGACAATCTGTATTAATGGGCATCGTGGTATTAAATCAAAAGCTGGACTTGCTAATCTTGGATTTCCAAATTTAATTATTATATTATTATTTATTACCATAATTCCTATTATTTTTATTGTAATTACCATTATCACTATTAGCATTATCATTATTGTAATTATCATCATTTTGCCCCTTGCTGTACTGCGGTCATGAGCAGTTTTCCTTTACAACTTAGACTTTCCCTACTCCTAAAGCTCCTGCCCCATCCCCTGGGAGTTTAAACCCCTCACCACAGCGGCTTTAACCCCGAGTTATTCCCCTGAAATCCTGGGAGTTTGCAGCTGCTGCAGGAGAGGGCAGCAGAGATCAGCGAATGGAGAGGGTTGGGAAGGGACCCTGCAGTGAAATCACAGTGAAATCACCTCAGCCAAAGGGACCGGGATTTTCTCTCCCTGTTTTCAGTCCTGCAGGAGCTGCAGCTCCCAGGCATCACCGAGGAATGGTCTCAGAGATGGATTTTAGTACCAGCTACAAATAACCACAGGAGAATAAAGGAGGGCACTGAGAGTGTCCAGTGTCCTTATAAAAGTGGGAGCTCAGGTTGGCGTTAAACACCAGGTCACAGCTCACTTGAAATCTGTCCTGATTTGGCAAAAAGAAAATGCACCAGTAAGTGGGATTTAAAGCTTTATTTTGAAAGGTGGGGTTTGCTTTGGAACTCGGTTGTGGTCAAGTCTGCTTCAGTTTATTGTTGTGCTGTAGGATTGAATCTTAATTATTGAGAGTAAAGGGGAGATTTGCTCCCTRGAAAGTGCTGGGAGCAGATCTAAAGCACACACTGAAGTTGGAAATTGTGTTYTGTGTTGGAGCAGCAGAAGGAAAATGAGAATGTCAGAGAATGTCTCTGCATCACCCTGGGGATCAGAGGGTGCTTGTGCCAATAATCCCCAGTGAATTCCTGGGCACCAGCAGAGATCCCTGCACCTCATCCTCTGTGTCTCTGTGTGGAGGGACAAGAAAGAATCAGTTATGACAGGAAAAGCTCTTTCTGGTGGGTTTCAAAGGTTTAACCCTGAGCACCTGCTGGTGTGGGTGTCTCTGCTCAGCAGCAGCCTGTGAATTTTATATTATTTTAGTATATTAAAGTAAAATAAAAAGYACTGGGAGCACAACTGGGCAGAGGCAGTGTGGTTGGGACAATGGATATGCTGGAATTATCTTCTATGATTGTTATTAAAACTCTTAACTCCTGCATGAGGCACTAAACCCTCCCTGAGGGGATACCGAACCCAGTGATTTCTCCTTCAGTGTGCACTTGCCAGGGTGCCTGAATTCCTGCTTGAGACCATTCTGAGCAGTTTTAGCTCAGCAGGAAGCAACCTCTGCATTTGCAGCTGGGGAACAAACACAGAAGTGGTTTCATTTTTTGGTAGAAGCAGCTGATGTCTGTAACTGGTGACAAGAGTYTGTGGTGGTGCCCAGCCCTGCAAAGGGCATGGTTTAGTTCAGATTTAAAAATCCAGTACACAGAGGGTGAGAGGTGGTTGAAGATCTCAGCCAGCCTTGTCTCTGTTAAATCAGGTGTCATTTTCCAGGAACACAAACCAAACCCAAGGATTTTGGAGCAGGGACTGAACCCTGCTGTGCTCCAAGAGCTGCTGTCATTCTTTGGGGAAGTGCCAAAATGAGCTGGGCTGGAGCAAAGGACAGTGACAGCCCTAATTTTGTGTGTCTCAGAAACGTTTGTAATTGGGAAGAGCAGAGGAACCCCAGCAGGAGATTTTTAGATTGCAGCACTTCATGCACCATGAGTGAGGAACTGTGTGATTTCACTTTTGACCACCTTGTACTGCTGACATTTGTCCCAAATACCTTCCAAGGTCCAGTTTGCTGCTACTTATTTTCTTTTTTTACCCACTTGTTTCTTATTCTGCTGGCAAACCTTCCCCATCCTTTTCCTCTTTCAGTCTCTCATAGATGAAAACAAGTTTTCACAGAGGAGTGACTGAGCCCTGGGAGGCTCAGCTCCCTCCCAGACCTTCCCTCCTGCTCCCATCYCTGCAGGATTTCACCCTTGCCAGCTCCTCTCTGCAGTTCCAAGCTGCTGACGTCTGTAACTCCTGAAGACAGTTCCTTGTCAGTGGCAGAGGCTTTTATGGCAGTAATTATCTCAGAATGGATACTTTGTTAGGATTAAAGGTTTCAATTAATGTCCTTTTGGGTTTCATTCTGTTTTGTTGGGTTTTTTGTACAGTTTCTCTGTGCAAATCACAGGCTGCTGTTTAATTTCATCTTCCAGGCTTTTAATTATTTCAAGTTTTGCCCTTTTTCCCTTTGACTAACAYGTTACAGGTTCCCTGTGGGAGTCCAGTTCAGGACCCAGTAATAAAACCAAGTGAAGAGTGAATGGCCTGGGCTCTGTCCCATCCTATTGCCTGTCCTTTTAGCAGCTCAAATCCTTAAAATGACATCACTGGTGGCAGCAGTGGCATTCACACGAGGTGAATGATCTCCAAGAGAGCTTTTCAAATTCACTCTGAGGCACCTTCAGGATGGAACTGAGCAGTGCTTTTCTGATTGTACACCAGCTGAGGGTCTGCCCARAGATTCCTCGTTGTGCCACTCCTTCCCTAAGCTCATTCAAGTCGTTCAAAGGGAATCAAATGACAGTGGATGTAAAAAAAATTAAGGAAAAAAAAAGAAACGAGCAAAGTGAAGTCATATTTGTTTTGAAAGTTTGTAGCAAAGGGTTGGATTCTTTTCTGCAACATTGGCAGGCTCTGATTCAGCTCTGGCAGTAATTATTCAGAGGAAAGATGGATTCTGTATGAGAGAGCAAGAGAAAATGCACACAATTCCCAGGGAGTCTTGACAGTCTGTGCAATTATGCTGATTTCTGACATCTCTGGACAGTGGGAGAGGATAGGAATGAAGTTCATCTTTGATGCACATGAATTCCTGAGCAGGAACAGCCAGCCTGTCTCCCAAGGTGCCCCATGATCCCACGCCTGTCCCCTGTTTCTGCCCAGGCAGGAGCTCAGACCTGAGACGCCCTGCCCAGAGTTAGAGTCTCAATTTAAAATTAATATAAAAACTTGTGCTAAAAACCCCCTGTGCTGCCTCTCCAGCCAGAACTGGCCTGGCCCCAGCTCATAGCATCCATCCTCAGGTGCAGCTGAGGATTTTCCTGCTCCCAGATTTCTGCTCTCACATGGGCACAGTGGATGCAGCCCTGTCCCCTTCCCTGCCATTCCCCCTGCTCTCACATTTAATCACTGCCCACTGTGCTGGTCCTGGTCCTTCCAGTGCTGTCTGGCTTAACTTTGGCTGAAAAATTGCACAAAAATTGCACAAAATGTTGTGGTTTATGAGCAGCAGAATGATTTTCTGGTGAAAACGTTTAGGTATAAGGGTCACTAGGGCCTGGGGAGTTTTTTTGGTGCATATGGTTTGGAATCAGGGTCAGATTTGCTGTTCAGGGATTAAAAATCCCTCTCAAGCGTTTGAGACCTCTGTTTAAGTGCAGGCAGTTAAATTCTGTTCATCTTCACTAATTCAGGCCTGCACAATTGTACCACAGGTTAGTGACAGTTATTTTAATATAAATTAAATGCAAAGACTGCTTTTAGTAAAACACCTTGTTCTAAACTGGACCTGGTTTCCTCTATTATGATGTTCCATTTTTCTCTGTTTGTGGAATTCATACCAAAAAGAAATTGTGAGTGGAACAGACTACATTGGATGATCTTTGTAGAACTGAGTTTATTGGGGATTGTTGCTCCTTATAATTTTCCTCTGGAAACATTTTAGCCCAAATTTGAAATTTAGATTGCTCCAAGCCCAATTCAGCCTGGCCTTGGGCGCTTCCAGGGATGCAGGGGCAGCCACAGCTTCTCTGGGCACCCTGTGCCAGGACCTGCCCACCCTCACAGGGAAGGAATTTTTGCTAATATCCCATCTAAACCTCCTCCCTTGCAGTTTGAAGCCATTTCCCCTTGTTCTGTCACTACACACTCTTGTAAAAAAATCCCTCTCCACCTTCCCTGCAGCTTTCCTTTAGCATCTGACCCCAAAGCCAGGTCTCAGACTGTTGTGTCTCTGATGGGGCTCTGTGGATGAGGATGTCAGAGTCAGGAGCCTGGGGGTCCCTGTGAGCCCCTGGCCACACTGAGCACTGCCCACCGAGCTGTTTTACATCCCTGAACAATCTTTGCTTGGCCACTGCATCCACCACTTTTTTTATCCCTCCAAGCYCTTGCAGGATGAATTCCTGGTGTCCCCTCACTCCCAGTCCCCATCCCCTGCCTCTGGACTCTGAGATCTCTGTGGCTGGGCTGGTGACTCAGGCTGAAGCCCTGCTGAGCCTCTGCTGACTCAGAAGCTCCCAGGGGACCGGGCTGTGCTCCTGCAAAGGGCATCCAGGTGTCCCTGGGCCAGCTCTGGGCCAGCAGGTGAGGGCTGGCAGCACAAAGCATCATCCCTGTCTCCTCATCCCCAGAAAAGCCTCCTCTGATGTGGTTCATTCCCACTCCAGATGGGAGGGAGCCAGAAAGGGAGTGCTAGCTCCGAGGAATCCACGGTGTGCACTTAATAAAAAGGAGCTTTCAAGAGAGGAATGTGTGAGCTAATGCAGTCCCAGAGCAGCAGTAACTCGTGCTCTGACAGGTCCTGTGGCTGAGCCCCTTTACCTGCCCCTGCTTGTCCRTGCTGATCGTCTGCTGCCAAAGGAATGCTCAGCTCTGAGTGGTCAGGAGGTTCCACACTGGAGAGCAGAGCTCCCAGGCTGGCAGGGAACACCCAGGGGTGCAGGAGTGAGGCAGAGTTGGGATCACATCTATTTAGCACAAGGTCAGCTGTGTCCAGGCTCCCATTGCAGAGTGCACAGGCAAAAAATAGAAAACAGAGCCAAAAAAGACACATTTCGAATAATAGCAGCAGCCCAAGCTGTCAGAGCATGTTATAATGTCCTTGCCCCTTGAATTCAAAAATTTTAAATGGAGATTTTGGAATCTATACCATAGAAGTTTTATTTTTTAAAAAAAACAATGTACACATGTATTGGTAGCAGCCCAGATTGATTGTCCAGGGGCAGAAGGCATCTCATGGTCTCTCACACTCTAGTTTTCTGTCTGAAGAATCCATTTTCACTGTATAAATGACATTCTCTAGTTTACCTGAAGATGCCTTCCAGTTGGCAGCCAGGTATCCCAACGTGCTCAGCCATAAACTCCACACAGATCACACAYCAGAGCCATGAGGAACTTGTGTTAAGGGGGAAAAGCGTGCTCCTGAGCCATTGGAAAGTTCAGGGGGTGTAAAATATTTCCTGCTTCCATGAACACTTGGAAATCAAGTGTTTCATTACAATGGTCATTTGGAAGCTGGAGCTGTGAGCTCTCACTTTGGGGGGAAAAGGGATTGTGACAATAATGAAATARCAGTGCAAGTGTGAGACAGCTGACAGTGTTCATAAAGAGCTATTTCCCTCTCAGACTGAACTTTTAATTCAGTGTCAGCAGACTTCCTGCACAAAATATTGAGACACAAATGAAAATATTCCTAGRGAGGGCTTGATTTTGGGGGCAGAAGGAGTACAGGGGAGAGAGGGAGGGTGATTTCTCAGCACTCCAGGGCAATTCAGGCTGGAAGGGACCCCAGGAGAGCTCCTGTCCAGCCTTCTGCTCAGAGAGGGGCAGCTCTGGGGTCACACTGGGTTGTGCAGTGCTCTGATCTTGGAAACCTCACAGGATGGAGGCTCCCAGCCTGCTCCCCTGACCTTGCAGGGAGAGATTCCTGTCAGACACTTGACTCTGGATGCTGGAAATCAGGAGAAAACGTGACCAGGGCTGGCCTTTGGGACAGTTCTYTTTCTGTGAAGAGGCAGGAATGTACAGCTTTGGGTTTTGGGGGGCAGAACTTTGTCACTTGTCCTGTTTTGGAGAGTATTTACCAGTATTTACCAAAGGAGCTGTTCCAACTGCTACAAGACATCTCTAGGAAGATTCYTTGGGCACTTTTAGGAGGCAGCAGACAGGAATTCTGGCTGGTGTGGCCCCCAGTGCCTGCCCTGCATGGGCAAACACAGGACAGGTTCCCTATTTGTTTCCTCTTCACTGCAAAGATGCAGCAAAGGACAGAGACTGAGCTCAGGGTTCCACTTCAATCACTGAAAATTGCTGAAAAGCAGCAAAATGAAGGTCAGGGGGAGCAGCCTGAGGAGCTCAAGTGTTTGGCACACAGCCTCAGGATGCTCCAGCACCACTCTGCACATGTTGCACTTTCAGCATCTGTTTAACCATGGCTGACCAGAGCCAAGAACTGTGAGTGTTGCACAATCACATYTCAGGTTGGTACCTGTTAAAGCAGGTGTGTGATATTAATGCTGCAGGTCTGGAAGCAATTTCAGCTCTGCTGAGAAGTCCTCATGATTTTCTTTTTTTCTTTCTTTCTTTCTGCTTCTCTTAGGATGTGCTCAACTGTTTGTATCCAAATATCAATGGTTATTTGTCTGTGGGAATGCAGGAGGCAGGAATTTTGGGTTTGTTTACTTGTTGATGCTGACCTCTTTGGGGGATTTAAAAGTAGTGTGGAGGTATCCAAAATGTGATTRACTTTTCAGTACCTACCAGCCATTAGGTTGGACTTCATGGCTATTTAATAAATCCCCTGAGGAGAAGGTATTTTTAATATAAATTGTCACAATGTGATGGTTTATTTTAATGGTTTTTTTTCTATGCATAGTACATGTTGAATTTGATTGTTGTTTACACAAAACTTCATACACTTTAACAAAGTCTGTTGAAATATCTATTACCAGGGTAACAGCTGCATTTATGGTTGATTTTTATCTGTAAATTTTGACCAGCTTGGAATGGAGACTGATGYTTTAAAACCTGTTTCTCATATCCAATGCTATTGTAAATGGAAATTTTGAATTTTAAAGCATTTAAGGGAATAACAGCAGGCTTTAAAACTGTGTACTCAACKGAGTGGTCTTTACCTTGAAAACCCAGTTATATGGGTGAGACTCTCCTATGGCTGGAGGTTGCAAGACTGGATCCAGAGTAAATACTTGATTTAGTGGGAGAATATTCTGAGTTCTTTGAAATGCTATGCAAGGTATCCTAAAGTATATTTATAATTTACTGGAAATGTTTGCTGTTCCCAGCTTATTTTTCTTTCTCTATTGATRGTATTTGGTTTTTACTTACTCCAGCTTGCAAGAACCCAGTGTATCACAGATATTTTCCCTTTCCTGTGGACACTTTCAGGTTAAGTAACCAGAGGTTAGTTAGAATACATTCTCTAAAGAAATCCTTGGCTTGTGGCCAAGGAGATTTTGGGGACACTTGGTTGGTCCCCATCACTGTTGGTTCTGTCAGGTGAAGTCACAGAATCCCAGAATGGTTTGGGAGGGACCTTAAATCCCATCTCATTCCACTCCTGCCATGGCAGGGACACCTCCCACTGTCCCAGGCTGCTCCAAGCCCCAGTGTCCAGCCTGTCCTTGGGCACTGCCAGGGATGCAGGGGCAGCCACAGCTGCTCTGGGCACCCTGTGCCAGGCACTGCCCACCCTCACAGGGAACAATTCCTGCCCAAAATCCCATCCATCCCTCTCCTGTTTCAATTTAAAGCCAAGTCCCCATGTCCTGTCTCTCCATGCCCTTGTCCAAAATCCCTCTCCAGCTCTCCTGGAGCCCCCTTGGGCACTGGAAGGGGCTCTGAGGTCTCCCCCMAAACATATTGGTGCTTGCTTTCCTGAAGAAATGCTTGGGGAGCTCATTCCCACTTTGGGGCTCACCACTGAACTTCTCTGATAATATTTAAATTTCCA
This sequence comes from Alauda arvensis, assembly GCA_902810485.1. Classification (NCBI taxonomy): domain Eukaryota; kingdom Metazoa; phylum Chordata; class Aves; order Passeriformes; family Alaudidae; genus Alauda; species Alauda arvensis. Next base: position 660,225 of record CADDXX010000306.1, on the reverse strand, counting down.
TCTAAAAATTGAGAGTCCTTGAGAGAGCTGGTTAAGAACCAACCCTGCAGAGCTGGGCCCATCCATGGGTGCAAACACAGGAGCCCAGGCAGCATTTTTGTGTCTCTGCCTGTGATGAATGGACCTGGGATATTTCTGCTCTGGGCTGAGCTGAGCTATATTTCAAGCAGACTTATCAAAGCAAAGAGCAGCCTGGTGTGGGGGAGAAGGCACAGSATCAGACCCTTTACCTTCATCCACCTCACAGCAGCCTCCAGAGATTTATTTTATTTTGACTGTGATGGTGAAAACAAAYTCACTGCTCATGCAGGCTGAGATCTTATCAGGCAAACCTCAGTGAGAAGCACATTTTACATTCAAGCTTGAAAATAAATACTTGAAAACAGAGGCTTATAAGGACATTGCTGACAAGGGTTGGCATTGCAGCAGGGTTGATGCCAGCAGGGTTGGTTCAAATGATCTTGKTTTTGAGGTGAGGATTTGTATTTGGTTTTACACAGTAATGCCCTGAAAAAAAAAAATAGAGGGAAAACATTACTTAGGACTGGTCATAAAAATGCTTTAAAAATGCTATTAAGATTTARGGCATAATGCAGATCCTATAAATCTGCTCTGCATTCTTTCACTGGGAATGACTGACTTTTATGAAAACTAGGCACTGTAAATCAAGAACCTAAATAAGGGGGGATTTTGACATGTAAATATAGATTATGCATTAGCTGAGCCCAGACTTGACTGCCTCCTGCTTCCAGGGGGGGCCACACAAAGCAGGCATTTATTCTCCTGRGCAACACTTTCACCTTGTAAAAGCTGCTAGGCAAAAAATTATAGTTCATCATTCCCCTGGGGAGAAACGTTTTGGTTTTTTTTCCCTAGTGATTTGGGAAGGGGATTGGCTTGCTCTTTAGGTCAGCCCTGATTTTCTGCCTCCCTGTTGCCTCACTTCTTGTTTAGGGCTGTGTGTGTGTTTTGAGGAGGTGGCAGTGCTTCTGAGAGCAGTGCTGAGCTCTCTGAACACAGATGTTGAATGGAAGGTTAAACCCAACTGGAAGGTTAAACCCAGCTGGAAGGATAAACTCCACATGTGGGTACACACACCCCACCTTTTTCAGTCCACACAGGTGCAGTTTGCTCTTTCTGAAGCAGCAGCTTCCCCTCTGAACCATCTTTCAAAATGCCAGGAGCCTTCCAGCACCTTATCACAAATGCACTTGACCATTGGCATCCCTGGCCTCAGCTCACTCATTTTTCCTGCCRACTCACCCGTGGGGATGGGGCACAGGGAGAGCTCCCCTGTCCCTGCTGCTCCTTATCAGGGCAGCCCTGGCACAGCAGCCAGGCTGAATTAACCTTATCTGCCTCAGGCTTCTATATTTAAACAAGGAGGGCTCTTTGTGGCTGCACTCATATCAAGCATAGCTTGACTGGGAGCCTTTTAAAGAAARGGCATCTATCACTTTTATGTGGCATTTCAAAGCAGAAGGCATTTAATAATGCTGAGAGACAAAGGAGGGATTCTGTCTGAATGCACAGCCAGCCAGCTAATGATTAACTTCTCTTAATACTTAATAGGTTTATGTAGGGAAAAAACCCACCCCCAGCAAGCCCAGTGCCATGGCATGGGTCACAGTGGTGTGGAGGAGTTGGCTGCACTGTCTGAGGGGATGTGAAACCTGTGTGCAGCAGGAGGGCTACACTTCAGAAAATGCATGCCAGTAACCCTCAAGAGCCTTCAGAACAGGAGGAGGAAGGCTGGGGTTGGGGTTAGGGCAGAAGGGARCCTCCACCCAGCAGGAGAGAGCAGTGGGTGAGACCAGGAGTGAAGAGAAGGTGTAAGATAAAAGGGAGTGAGTTTAGATTCAGTAWTGGGCAGGAATTGTTCCCTGGCAGGGTGGGCAGTGCCTGGCACAGGGCACAGAGCAGCTGGGGCTGCCCCTGGATCCCTGGCAGTGCCCAAGGCCAGGTTGGACACTGGGGCATGGAGAAGCCTGGGACAGTGGGAGGTGTGCCTGCCATGGCAGGGGTGGACTGGATGGGCTTTAAGGCCCCAAAACCAAATCTTCCATCCCAAACCCAGTCTGTATTTGTGAGAAGGACCTGTTGAATTTGTTCCCCCCTCAGATTAAGAGAGGGAGAGAGAAACAAACTCCTCATCCTCACTCCTCCTCCAGTAGAAAAATGCCTTTGTATGCCCAGTTTCCCTTTATGAGTGCACCACGCAAATGAGGCAGCAAAAGGCAATGTGACTTGCCAATGCATTTCCAGTGTTGGAAGCCCCTAATCTGATTCCTCTTGAGGGTTGTTGTTACATGTATTCTCAAAAATAATTATTTATAAGTGGGTTTATTAATTATTTATAAGTTGTGATTA
>CADDXX010000306.1:607393-657840 GCA_902810485.1 Alauda arvensis | reverse complement strand
AAAAGTTATTTTTTGTTTTTTGGGTTTTTTTTTTTTTGTGAACTGTGAGCAACTCTAACTTTGTATGTATAGAATGAAAATCTGGAGCTGAGTGCCCCTGGATAGAGAACCCTGATCTGCAGGGCTGTTTCCCTGGGCTCCTTCTGAGATCTCTTTGCATCTCAGGAGCATTGCCTGGGACACTCCAAGGGACACACAGCTTGGACACACTTTCCATGGCCTTTCCTGGGAKGCTGCAGCCCCTGAAGCTGCAGCTCCTCCTCACATTTTGGCCTGAGGCTCCTCAGAGGTGTGTGAACTGCTGTGAACCCAGCCTGCACTCAGGACATGGGGCTCTGATTATTAAACACTTTTTCAATGTCTGGAACAGCTTTCACCCCAGGACCCCAGGACACTGCAGTGCACTCATGATTAACTGCTCACTCCACACTCTGTCCCTGCAGGAAACACCTGGGAAAGCCATGTCAGCTCTGAACACCAACAGGAGAGGGTGGTGGAGAGGGACTGGGCTGAAATCTCATTTAAACAGCTCTGCAGTTTGAAAGGCCCTTGTCTATAGCATGGTTTAAACCAAATACAGGTGACATGCCACATAAACACACCATAACCAAGCTGCTTGATGGTCATGCAGTGAGATGAGGGGCAGCCACAGGTTTAGGGTRTTGGTGTGTGATTTGAAAACCTGCTCTCCAGCATTTCCATCTCCCATTGCAGGGTTTTGGGGGGGAAGATGGAACCAGTTCTGTCTCTCTGTTTCGTGCATATTTTTATTGCTTTGTTGGACTTATTGTGCTTGGAACAAAGAAGGTTTCTCATGCAGAAACAAGCACTAAGGAGGGAGCTCTGCCCCAGTGCCAGGGTCACAGTGGCCAGGTAGGAGGTGTGGACAACCCAAGTTCAATTACTTGCACTGAACTGAGAGCCAGCAGTGGTGCAGAGCCTGCCTGAGCTCCCCTGCCTTGTTTTGGGGACCTCCTGCAACACAGAGAAGTCTTTGCCAATCTTTTGAACATTTTTGTGTTCATACAGGTGGTGTTGAGAGGGAATTTGGTTTATTTTYCTTTTCCCTTTATTGTTTTGTTTTGGGGTTTGTTTTGTTTTTTTTTTTCAGTTGCCTCTGTCCTACAGCCTCCAAACTCCAGGTGAGTTTGTTGTCTGTGTAACTGGATTTTGCCTTTGCATATATTTGAAAGCAACTGTCAACACCAATCCTGAAGTCTCCAACTCCCTTTCAGCCTTTCAGACACAGCYAAGCCCAAAACCACAGAGCTGCCCTGGCGTGGCTGGGGTTTTACAGCAGTGTCACCCCCAGGTGTGACTGACAGTCCATAAAAGCCTGGAAGCTGGGGGTGGGAAGGGCTGTTGGGTCAGCAGTTCCATTTCCCTGCCAGGCTGGGATGTGTCCCAGGTGTCTCAGGAGAGCTGTGCCACTGCTGGCTGTCATTAATCACTGCATTTTGGAGCCTAAGGCTGAGCCCTGCTGGTTCTGAGCACCACCAGCTCACAGCAGTGGGAATCCAGAGTGCCCAGCTCTTCCCAAAGCTGGGACATGATGGTCTGAACCCTGATCTCCTGTGATCACCCTTGTGATCAGAACTGGGCTGCTCACACAGGGCAGGGTTTCTGTGGTGGGTGAGATTCAGCCACTTGCTGAAGCTGCCTGCAGTGATAACTTCATCTGCCCCTGCCCATGTTTAATTCAGGCGGGATTTTCATTCTGTTCATTCACGGCTGAGAGTGTCCTTTCCCTCCTTAACAGTTCAGCACTGTGCAAATCACCAGGGTCTTTTATTCTGATACCTTCTGCAGAGGACATTTTGAGCTATTAATTAGTAGGTGGATATTACAACATAATTTCTTCAACTTGTAGAATTAGGGTTATTAGGGTATTTTTTGCCTTTTTTTCTTTTTTCAAGCAAAAATTAAATTCTTCTACTATTTATTCTTAATATGTCTGACACAAAGAAAACAGAATTAAAGCAAACAGTAACTCAGCTTTTAGCACAACATGAAATGCTGTTTGCTCTCTGCACATCAACTGTTGACATTAACTGGCAGACATGCCACTTCCATGCCAGGCTTTCATTCCTGGAACATGAGATCAGCCTGGCTCTGTGAAAATCAACACTAAAGAAAACATGCTCATTAAAGTGCTCAGCTCATAAAGACCCAGTGCTCAGAAATGTGGGCAGCTGCTGCCACCCCAGCAGGGCTTGCTCAGCTCCCCAAGCWGTGTTTTTGCAGGTAACCAGGCTGCTCCCATTCCTGCTCAGAGTTACAGGACTCCCCCCAGCACTGTGTTTGGAATGGCCTCTTTTCTCCATACTGCAAGTGTCAGTTCTTTTTTGCTTTCTGCAAGTGTCAGTTCTTTTACTATTTTTCAGCTGTTTCCATGTCATGATAACCTGGCACTTCCTTGGCTGGTTTTGTTACAGAGCTGGGGACTTGTTTTTCTAGAGTTCTTTCCTTCTCCTTTTTGAGCTTGACCCCACAGCAAGGTCCAGCCTCCTCTGTGCCTGCTCTTCCTCCCAGAATCTTGTTCAGAAGTTAAATGGGCTGTCCTTGCCTGGAGCTCAGATGTTGGGACATGAGAAGCATGGCACAGGAAATATGAAGGAAAAGGAGAGGGAAAGCCTCTTCCCCAGAGTTACAATTAAAGCTGAATAGGGAGTCCTGAGTTGAAAGGTAGAGAAATTAATTTTGTTTCAGGTGGAGCTCCTCTGGAGGGAAGTGTTGAAATGAGAGAGCTTTGGCRTTAAGTTTTTATGCTCAACTAAGTGGTAGCTGAAAAATTGCTTTAAATAATTTCAGTAAAACTAGTGAGCAGGGAAATTAATTTCCTTTCAAAATGATGTGGTGGGGAGGCAAAGCCTTGGGTTACAGCTCAGACAAAAGGAAAAAAGTAAATGCTTTCCATCAAATCCCTTGTGCCTGTCATCCCTGTGCAGATGCCTTTGGGATTTACAGTGCAGATGCTCTGGTTTGAGGTGCCAGCTCACCTTGCCTGACCTCCCACACAWCACAGGCCTGGGAGCCTGACCCTTCTGCATCAGGCACCCCTCTCTGAACTGTAAAATGTTCCTGAGATATCCATCAGCTCCTGGCTGGGAGGCTGTATTTGTATTTGAGGAAATCCATCACATCCTCAGGTAGCTGGGTTTAAATCACTGAGATAAGCCTGCACATCTGAGCCTTTCCCCAAAGACAAGACAGCAGCAAGGATTTGCTGGGGCCAGAGCTGGTGGGAGGCTGAGAGGCTGCAGATCCTGCCAGTGTTTTCCTGAAGCTGGGAAATGGGGAAAATGCAAAGKGTTGCTCTAATTCCAATGAGACACAAGTGGGAAATGCGTCCTTCAGGGAGTTAAAGGGCTTTGAARGACCAGTGGGCTTGGGTTTGTTCATTCTTTGGTTTTCAGTGATGGCATTGAGTGACCAGGCAGTAATGCTGTAGAGAGAAAGAATTAAAACCACTCTGGGAAAAGAGAAAGGATTCTGCCTCCGAAAACAATTGTTTGGTTTTGTACTGTCTGAGTACAGGTCACCTTCTTCTGTCCCAACCATTTCAAAAACTTCTTTTGAAAGGATTTCACTTATGGGTTTAGCATTTGAGAGCCAAATCTGGTGTCTATAGCAAAGACTTCAGTGGAATTTAAGCCAAATTAAAAAAGAACAAAGTTGTCAGAGGTGACACTACATGGAATAAATTTCAAGCTAACAACTTCCAAAGGATGTCACTCTCTAGTAAACACAAACCCACATTTCAGTTTTGTTTTCCTTTATCTCTATATAACCATAGCCAGGGTTTCTCAGACCTGAACATGGAGTTCCATCTGGGATCCTTACATTAATGTTAGACAATATAGTTTCTCTATTATTTAWGTAATATGGCTTTTACCAAAATTTGAACACAGGTGCCAATTTATGAGCCATCCAATGGCTGTTTGTTTTATATAAATATTTTGGTATATTTTAACATAGTGAAGAAGTTTCTTGTATTTCCCTCCTCTTATCTGCTATATCTTTACTGCAAACCTCCAATGTTCCTGCATTTTTACTTCATTCCTTTTCCATCTCCCACTTTCCTCAATACAGATCTCCTGTTCCTAGCTCAACACTTCTCCCTTCCCATCCAGAATTTCATTAACAGGGGTACAAAACAAAGTAGAATCTGCTGGGTTTGTTTGAGGGCAATTATTTCAAATGCAGTTGGCCTGTGCTTTGTGGGTGAAAACACATTTTTCAGACTTTTAAATAAGGCTCTAGGACAGTGTGTCAGCATTAAAACACCTGCTATGCCTGAGGTAAAAAAAAAAAAAGAATATATAAGGAAGATGAAAGTTGTCTGAGTACCTGTGGTATGAAGACCAAGGTATCCAGGGGGAAAAGATGAACAAGAGAGATTGGAAAATGGTGTTGTTCATTAATCTATCAACATGCTTTTTATTCTTCTTTTTTTTTAGGGGGGGTTGGGGGGCAGGACTCATGAAGAAAAATTAAGCAGGATCTATCATCTGAGGAGACACAGAATACTAAAATATATAAGGACTTTACCTTTCAGATAAATAATGTGATTTAGTTAGCAGCCTAATTTCAGGAATAAGGACTCATTAGTGTGTGGGAGCTGCCTTGACCAATCCATTGTGACTAGAAGGATTTTTGTGTGCTTAAGAGCTGCTCTTCTGAAACTTCTGCTATCACCACTACAATACTGGGAATCCTAAAAAAAACCCCAGGGAACTTAGGGCTCTATGCATAACATATCAGTGCATTAAAAGTCCTCATTCTGAGATCCCAATGCTGCTTAGAATTAACCCACCTGGAGGTGAATTACACAGAATTTCTGCACAGAGTAGCAGGAGCCTTCTCCTACAGAGCATTTGGCTACAAAGATGTTCACTTCAAGCCATCTGTTGCACTAAAAATATAAAGACTTTCTTTTTTTTCTAGCAGGCAAGCAGGAAAAAAGTGTGCAGATTGCTGTGCTATGGGAACTGCAGGGAACTGCTGGGGGTGAGGAGCACCCTGGTACCCCTGCAGTYACCAGCTTCCAGTGCAAATTTTCCTGTGAAAAAGAACTTTTTAAGCTCCCCAGCAGAGGTTGGGCTTATTGCATGGGCCATTGGCTGCTTAAAAGTTGGGATCCTCTGCCAAACTGGTTGCCCAGTTTAGGCAAAGAGGCATCACCAGCTCTCCCCACCCATTTGTGTCTGGTGGGTTCTGGAGCCCTCCTCAGTCTCTCCCCACACAGGAGGAGCACAGGACCCACCRTGTTGTGAGGCAGAGCGTTGGAAACATGAAGTAAAATGTTTATTTTCCAAAAGCAATTAGGTGTGAGTGAGGCCCTGTCTGGTTTGGGCTCAGCTTCTAAAGGAATGGGCTCGAATTTGGCAAGTGCTGGCCTACCCAGTGAATGATGAGATTGAAAAGGGAAAGCCCAGAGTTTGGAAAGCAGCATCCAAATAACTCCCTGTGGCTTCTAAACCCTGTCTTGAAGGAAAAAAACCCCAACCTTAAGCTGCTCCTATAATAAAATTAGCAGAAATTAAATTAGTTTTAGTTAAAGTAGATTAGCACTGTCTAATATAATCCTTTGATTTCCAGAATACTTTGAAAGTCCAATTTAGCTATTAGATTACAGTAAGGATTCAGAAGAAAATTGTGTGCAGCCTCCATCTGCATTAGGCTGGAAGCATTTGGGGTCTGTTCTCCTGTGCCCTGCTTTCATTGCTTCTCTTATTTTGACTGCTTCATGGGGTATCAGTAATTATTACAGAAGCCAAGTGGAAATAAATCAAAACTTTTCCAAAAGGTTATAGGAAGTATAGACTCATAGCCTAGGAAACCTGACCAAATTCATGTCAGCTGTACAGCCTGTGACTGCAGAAGTGTTTTAGGAAATTTTCTTTCATTTGTCTTAATTTTTAGGKACCGTGAGGTGCTAATAAGATGTCATGGGTAATGCCTCTGCTTTTTAACTGCAGTTCCCTGGAGCCAGGCTGGGGTCTGTGTGCTGGGAGGCCGAGGGGATGCAGGTGGGAGAGCAGCCAGTGCCAACCATCACAGCAGAGCCCCTGGAAAGGGAGGTCAGGGTGAGAAACCCACATGCCTGGGTCACATTTCCCTGCCTCACCTCCTGCTCTGGAGGGAGGGCTGGCTGTTCAAAGCCTCACACTGTGCCCACAGAGCACCATAAAACACCTCTGGGGTGGGCAGTTAAACCCCAGGCAAACACCCAGCAGTGCCAGGATGTGTTTGTTTAAGCAGCAAGATGCTCTTCCAAAGGAGCCAGCACAAAGCTGTGGGGAACACCTGCAAGGCTTTGCTGCAGGGGACCCACCAGGAGTCCAAAGCCCACCTGCAAGTTCTGTGCAAAGCTGTTGCAACAACGTGTGCTAGGCAGGAAAGAAATGCACCTAATTCATTTATTGGTCATGTTTTGTTTGTGCAAACGAGATGGGCACTCAGCAGCCACTGCAGTGGGAGGGAAAATCACCTCCCCAGCATCCCTGGAGAGCACAAGGGTTGGGGAAAGGGCCAAAGGTGGTGGCTGTGCCCTCCAGGATGGCACAGCTGCACCCATGAGCGTGGCACAGCACTGGGGGGCTCTAAGGGCTCCCTCTCAAGATTTACTGGCTAGGAACCCCCCAGGTACAGCTGTGATTCACAGATGTCAAACTGACAGCCTATCTTTGTCAAACTCACCTTGTCTGGTTCCATTTGATGTCTTGAAAAGATCACCTCGAGTGGGGGAGAGACAAACTTGCTCCATAGGAACCAGTGACTTTATAGAACAAGAACATAACCATTCCTAGATTAAGGCCAGAAGGGAATATTTGACTTCCTATGTAATCCAGGGCAGACTGCATTATTCCACAAAAGGATATGTTTTTAGARAGACATCCGCTTTTGTTTAAAAAATTGTAAGTGATGGGGAAACCATGCATGAGAAGTTCTTGCAGTGACTGACTGCTACTGAGGAAAAGTCATCACCCATTTTCCACTTTGAATTTATGTGGCTTCAKCTTCCAGTCTTTCAGTCTGTCTTTGTTTAATRTGTTTTATTTTTAAAACCCTCTAKKAGCAGATTTWTTTTCTTTTTTAATTTCACTCTATATTAGGGTCAAAATAGTGGCAGGTCACCTTTGGAAGCTGAAACAGCTCTAACTTCTACAATGATTCAGAATTTTCTTGAGGTCTTATTATTCTTTCATCTGTGTTTTGGCCCGTCTCCAGTGTTTCAGTAACAGGAGYAATACACACATTTCTTCCAGATTAGGTCTTTTAATTTCTTATTCCCTCTGCATCTCTTTATAAACTTGCTGCTGGGCTGYAGCAGGGTTGACACCTTCCCAGCTGATGGGCTGCCATGAGGAGCAGCACACTTGGCCAGGCAGGGGAGCTTCTGCTGCAGCCCAGGGCTCTGGGAGAAATGAAAGGAAAACAGCCCCTTCTCCCTGGGTGTCCTGATCCTCATGAGCACAGCCAAGRGCACAGTAAATCAGAATAAATGGCCTCACACTGAGGGAGCCCTGTGCCCACAAAGGGCGTTCAGTGCTGGGAGAAGGTTGGATTTTATTCCTCTCCGTCTGTAACAGCTCAGGAAAGTGCCACGGTTCCGCACAGTGCTGGTTGTTAAAGTCACTGCATCCCCATAAAACCCATCCCAGCAGTGGGCTGGAGCCATGGCAGGAGCACAGCTCGGAGCTGTGGAGGTCTCAGACCCCACAGAGGGTGTTGGGTTTGTCAGGAGGCTTTCCCTGCTCCCTGCCTGCAGGACCCAGCACGTATTTGAGTCGTGTTTTACCCAGCCTCTCCTTCCCCCTGACCCCAGCAAACTGGAGGCTGTGTAGCCATGACTGGTGTGGGAGTAAATCTGAGGGATAACCCAATTGCAGAGGACCTGGGACAGGTGTGGTGTTGGGTTCCATCTGCCCACAAACACGGTGTGGGGTCGTGGCCCCCAAGCACAAAGTTTCTGGGCTGTACAAAGGCACATCCCTGCCCTGGGCTSCCTGAAGCTGCTCTGAATCTTCATGGGCTTAAACCAACCCCTGGTGGGAAGAGTAGGAAATRTCTGTGGGATTATTGGGTGCAATCAGTGCCCCAGCACTGCCAAGGCCACCACAAAGCCATGTGGGCTTTTCAATCCCTCCACAGACGGTGGCTCTGCCACTGCCCAGGGCTGGACAGCCCTTCCCATGAAGAGATTTTTCCTAATATCCAGTCTAAATCTCCCCTGGTACAATCAAGAGAAATTTTAATCTGTTTGCTGTATCTACTTAGATCTACTTCCTTTGSTCTTTAAATAACCCATTGGTGCCCTTTAGGGGGCTTTCTGAGCCCTGTGGAAGGGGAAGGTAAATGGGGTTCTGGCTCTCCTGCTGTGAGTGAGACTTTTCAACATTCTCTTTGTAAGATCTTTTTCAGAGAGTGTGACCCAGAAAGTGTCAGGCTTTATTCAGCTCTCAGTGACAACCAGGAGCAGACCCATCCTTTCAGTGCTGRACTGGATAAGCTGGATTGAATAATRATTGCAGGGTAATTAATAAGTTATCCCAGGATGCAATTTTTACAAGTTCGCTTTTCACAGAAAAATACTGAACACACATCATTGAACTTCTACTGGTTTTCCTCTGTTTCTTAGAAAAAAACCCAAACCAGCCTCCCTTTATTTGAATAATGTCAAAATGCAAAATTAAAAAGCCTAAAGAGATGATCTGAGGCTGAGGAGACATTTACAAGCCCTGGGATTTCGATAGGTTTAAAAAATAGATCAAAATGTCATTTGAAGTTTCCTTTTGACTTGAGAAAATGGCTTTTGCAGGTCTATGTTGATATTTCATTGTAAGAAAGAGAAGGCAGGGTTGATGTCTGTCTCCCATTCTGGGACATGTGTTCAGATCCCCTTTAGTGATCTGCTCAAGTGTTTTCAGTGTCCTGCAGGAGGCAGAGAATGTTTTTTCTCCAAGCTGGCTCTCTCAGGTAACTGCTGTGCTGCAGAARGGTGTGCAGAGTTGTGTGTCTGTGTCCTGCAAAACATGGAATTCTTGGAATTCTCAGTCCAAGGGCCAGTCTTTCAGCTGGCAGAACCAAATCAAATGTCCCAGCAGTGATGGGCCATTGTTCTTGTCCTGCTCTTGCTCCTGGCATGATGAGACCGCAAAGGGCAATGTTCCAGCTGGTGCTGTGCACCACAGCAAAGGCAAATCAGAAAGGAATAGTCATTCTACAAGCATCATAAAAAATAAGTGAGGGTATTAAACAATTCCTTTGTCTCTTTAGACTCTGCAGATTGTTCTGGAGGAGTGACATGAYAAAGATCTGCTCTGTCAGGGAGGAGAAAATGTTTCAGGGGGAATCTGCTCTGGGGAAATCTGCTCTGCTTAAAGAGCACCAAAGCTGCATTAACACAATCTCAGGGTGCAGGGGCTGCTCTCCTGCTCTCCCAGGTTAGGAGGCTGGAAAATGGCAGGTTTGTGCTCATTATGCCGCAGACAAGCAGAGAAGCTATTTRAAATGTTGTCTAAATTCTTTCTGTCTGACAGGTGATTGCTGTGTTTGGATTAATGGGCCATCACTACAGGATGTCCCTGCAGGCTCAGGTTTTGTTCCTCTCCTCCCGGCAAGCTGCGGCACGATCCAGGTATGCGAGTGCCAAAAGCATCGTTTCCATCTTCCCCGGTGTCACAGAGGCGAGTGCTGGAATGTCAGACAAACAAAACACATCCCCCCGCAGCCCAAAGCCCGTCATGCTGGCACAGGAACCTGCACTCGGGTAGGAAAAGGTCACTTCTGTCTTTTCTGCACAGAAACTGGTGGGTTTGCCACGTTAAACTGATCGTGTTTGCTATCAAATGCATGGAGGGATGCTGGTTAGTAAGGAGAGATGGAACAATTAAGAAGGAATACAGAGGATTGCAGTAACACTGATGCAAAATAGCAGCTCATTCAGGTTTAGCATCCTGCTGGTGGAGGCTGGGGCTGTGTCTGGGCTCACTGGAARTGGGCACCCCTCACTTGCCTCTCCCCCACCAGCCAGTCCTTCTCTTCTTCCAAGGATGGCAGGCCAAGAGCATCCCAGGGTGTGCTGAGCTGCTGCCAGCACTGCTTCTCCTCTGTGGATCAAATGGCAGGGATTGAAATGAGCCTTCCCCAAATTCTCTCTCAGGATCTCCTCCAGGCAAAACTTTTGAGGTTTGCATAACTCTGAAAAGTAATCTGACTTGACTTTGGCAATGGGAAAGGAGCCTCTTATTTGTGCCAAGAAAAGATATATTTCTTTTTAGTAGCGTTTTTCACTTCTAATATGTCACTTATGTCTTTCCCCCCAATTTCCCCCCTCTTGCTGTGACTTTCCCCTCTTTTAAGGATATTTTTACTTGTCTCAGGCATGCTGAGACAAGAGTAAGATATGTCAGTAAGATATGCAGTGGTTTATCAGAATGCATGAATTTGGTGTGGTCAAACAAAACATTTCAGTTACTGGTCTGAATGTGTTGTTGAAAACTGGAGGATTATAGGAATAAATGGAAAAAAATCAATTTTCCTTTGTTTCTTGAAGTGCTCCCAGAAGCTTCAATAAGGAMAATCCAAAAGAAAGAAAAMCAAAATAAAAKAATGTCCTTCGCAATTAATAGGTAAAAATGTGGTTTTAATACAGTGTAACACATTGCCAGAAGAGAAGTAAAGCAGCTATCAWCATTTTTGATCAAGTCAAAGGATTTGTGTGACACTTTTCATTTTCTCATATGAGAAAGTTCAGTTTGGAGCCAACTACAGCCACAGAGATGCCAAAATGTTGTTCCTTCTGCCTTTAGAACCTCATGCCAGCAGTTACCAGGAGGTTTAGCTCAGGACCTACTAGATGTGAGAGTTTCAAGAGACGACTTTTGCCTCAAAAAGTGGATATTTATTTACTAAAAAARTAGATTTAATCAAAGATGTGCACTGGGATCTATCCCAGTGATAGAGCTGTGGCTGCTCCTTGCAGCAGTTCTCATGGTGGGCTCTTTGGAAAGTCTTGGTTCTAGAAAGCTCTGCAGTGATAATGTGAAATTCCTGGTGCTCTGGTGTGTCTCAGAACATCACAGATATGCCCTGCCTTTGAGCAATCATTCCCCCCTCAATCATCCATGCTGTGATCTTTTTTTGGGGGGGAGAGGGAAAAATATTTTGCTGTACATTATGTACTTAAACCCAGAAATGTCAGAGGGGCCATGGCAAGAGGGGATCTGCTCAGACAGCAGGGAGCAGGGCAGGATCCCATCCATCACAGCTCTGACAGAGGAAAACCACCCAGGGCCAGCTCTCACTGCACTCTGTGGGCTCTGGGCTGATGGAGCAGGGGCTGGCAGTCCTTGATGTCCCCTGTGCTCRTGGCCCCTGGAGCTGGGGTGGATGTTAAACACAAAGGGTTTGGTGTGATTCATTGGGAGGGCTGGATTTCCCATGACTGTGCAGTGGAGAAAAAGGGGTTTTCGGGCAGCAGAAGTTTTTAGGCTTCCTTTGGCCAGGGCTGGGTGTTTGCAGAGGATGYCCTTGTCTCACATTGCATGAGCACTCTGCAGAGAAAAGCACCTTTCCTATTCTCTGTGCCTCTTCAAGCGTTTGCACTCTAATCCTGCTCGTAAATTAAGAGGCAGTAATCACCTACTGCTCCTCCAAGTTTCCTGCTCCTGTTTGATGTCATTGTGCTTAATTCATCCTTTACACTGGGGTTAAGCCTGGCTTGCTTTTTTTTTAGTGCTGCCCCTGTTTAATCTTCTTAATTTATGTGGCGTGCTGATATTTGTTTAGAACTCTGAAATAGATATAAATAGTAAAATGGAGACAATCCCCTGAGACAAAGAGAACCTCTGTTCAGATGAACTGGAGAGAATCCTCTTTGTCTGCTCTGAGGGGATGACAGAAATGGTGTAAAAAAAAAAAAAAAAACAAGAAAAGGTTCACTTTGATTGTTTTTTAAAGAGAAAATGGAACCTAGGAATAGGCTTCTGGTATCTTTTTTTAGTATTGCATAAAAATATGAAGAATGAAACTCCCTACAAATAGATGACATCATCTAGAACACCTCTGTGTTATTAGATATTTTTTTGTTTAAAGAAAAAGAATATGGCTTTATCTGGAAGTGCCCAAGGCCAGGCTGGACAGGGCTTGGAGCAGCCTGGGACAGTGGGAGGTGTCCCTGCCCATGGCAGGGGRTGGCACTGGGTGGGATTTCAGCTCCCAGGCCATTCTGTGATTCCATGCTATTTCTAGGCAGAGCACCGCCTTGCGACTCCTCCCCTGATTTATGCACAGTGACCATTCCCAGGCAATAAAAAAGGGGCTGGTCAGCTCCTGGCTCATCCCTGGAGTGACCCCTCAGGGCTGTGGAGTCAGGGAATTGTCTTGGCTTTGTGTGAGTGTGTGCCAGTGTGGGTGYCCCAGTGCCAGTGAGAGGCTCTGACTGGTTCCTCTGGGAGCCCAACACCTCCTCAGTGACTCCTCAGCTCCCATCAGCGTGTCCAGAGCCAGACTGAGAGCATTTGCATGTCTGGCATTGGGCTGAGTGTGYTYATCTCAGGCTGAAGGGATCMCTGTTGATAATCTGGCTGTAATTGRARCTTTGACATCCCCTCCCGCCTGACTGATGGGATTGTGTCTCCTTCTTCTCCCTCCCTGTTTATTCCTGTCTGCCCCAATCAGCCTGGAAGGGTCCCCAGCAGTGTCACACTAAAACCCAGCTGACCTGCCACTGCAGCCAAGGCACAGGTTCATTTTTTACACATGAACCCTTCCTGGAGGAATGTGTAAAAATTCCTTGAGTGAGCAAGGTGGGAGCTCTGGGGTTCTGGTGTCACCCACGACTTTGGAGGTCATTTTTGCTCTTGCTTTGCTCCCACCATRATTGTTTCCATCCAATGTGGGGTTTTACAGCCTCCCAGGTCTGAGGGTTACATTCTCTCAGGGATCTGTAGATGAGCACATGAATTGTGGGATATCTAAATGGTGTTTTCAGGGTGGTTTGGAACATGTAACACACCCTTCACAAGCTATTCATGAGCATGGGGGCAGCAGTGAGGGTCTCAGCTCAGCCAGCTSACTCTGTGGCTCACAACACAGAAAGCACTTTGCTCATAATGCTTGCATTTGTGGGAATATTTCTTTTTCCTCCACTTTGTCATGCACTGGATTTGAGTGACTGATCTCCTGCACGATAACTGATGTGGCTGTGATACAGCTGGCAGGCAAGCTAAGGCATTCCTTGATTTTTAAATAAATATGTTAAAATAACAGTGGCTATATTAAACTCGGTATAAATAACCTAAATTACATAAAGACAGCTATAACTTCATAACTTGAATTCACCTATGGATTMTGTATCACTTAATCCATTATTTTAGAAAACATTACTAGCCGACTCCCATGGCTTTTCTTGGAGGGACTGAGGAACCTTTGTGCTCCTGCAGTCACCTGTAGTTTCTTAAAAGCATAAAGGGCAACAGGACATCATGTTTTTCTGTACACAGACAGAGTACTGAATAATAAAACATCTCCAGCACTGAGATTATTTTTTCCACTACCAGAAACACGTCAAATTTCCACCAAATGCCTGCATGAAGTCACAGCTGGTGYAAATCAGCAAATTCCCATTGATTCCTTACTGGATGCAGAGCAACTTYAGGAAGTGCCTGGCATTGTTATCAAAAGGGTGAACAAGAGATGGGCCAGAAACCTCAGACACAACTAACACTGACAGGRTGCAGAAATTTTGTGTGAATTTATCTGAAACAGCTAAAGTGTGGTTTGGTTTTTTTCTTACTCCAGAAATGGTACAGCCATGCCATATGCACTGGAGCAAAAAATAATATATATATATATATATAATGTAAGAAGTATATATTGCTTAACACAAGTGCTATTCCAAACATGCAGCATAAATCCTGCTCCTCGTTTKAGCAGCTGTAGCAGTCCCAGTTCCCCCAGGAGCAATGGAAATCTTGGCTAACCCTCCCCTGTCCTGCACCTCCCACTCCCACCCTTGGAGTGGGGTGAAAGGATTTAGGAGAGATTTACTGTGGCAAGGAGCCTGGGCCTATCTGTCTAATTCCAGAGCTGTTCTCCCTCTGCAGAAGGAAAGCTCACAGCCTTTTCTACGCACACCACTCCGTGGTGTTAAACTCCTCTTCATTAAAGCACTGTATTAATTAAATTTGTGCTCATGCCATTGGTTACAGTCATGGTCCTTCTGCTCCATCTGCTGCTGSTCATGCTGGGATCTCCAGGGCTTTCCATCATGGGAAATATGTGGGTGCTGTGAGATTTATGTCTGAGTGAGTCTCAGGTTGAGATTGTTCATATTGTTCAGGGGAGCAGGATGCCAAATTCCCACCATGCTGATGAGAAAGTAATCCTTCCCCTTCAGAAAGGGCTGAAGGATTTCACTCACACCAGGTGAAAACCTGACAGGCCAGAGGCTGTTTTCCTGTCTGCTGATCACATGCTGCTGTCACAGGTGAACAGAATAAAAACAGGTGATAAAATTCCTTTCTTTAYAACCAACCTGATTGGCTTGRCTTTGCAGCTTTTGAGAAGGTCTGRTGGGTTCCTTTGAGTGCTGCAGTGCCCTTCCCAGTACCAGCTGCCCTTCTGCATGAAAAAATCTATAAAATGAAGGTCCACAGGCTGTGTCCTGTACATAATGTTGATTTCTGTCTCCTAAACAAGATTAATACTTGGCTGAAAAATCACTTCCCCCTATAATATTCCATGTAAAATAACCAACTGGGCTCACATGTTTGCTCTCTTGTTTGAGTGGAAAAGAATAAAGGTGGCCTGTCCRATTTTATTTCCTTAAAAATTATTTATTTCCTCTCCCTTTCATGTTTTTGTGCAGCTTTTGTAATCCCTGGAGACTCTGTATCTAACTGCATCAGGCAGAAACAATTTTTCCCCTTCGTCCCTGAAGCTCAGCAGCAGCGTTGTTCCAAGCACCTGGAAGGTAAGAACAGGTGTTGTCCTTTTTCTTCAGCACAATTTAATTTTTTTTCCAGAGTTATTAATAACTGGAATGGTGGATTTCCATCCTTGTGTTCTGCTTTGCTTCAGAGCTTCCAAAAGGTCACAAATTATCTAAAGTTTCAGGAGAGGCTCCTGCTTCCTCCATGGAGGCAGCTGAAGCTGTGAAATTGGGCTTGTACCCAGATGGGATGAGAGAAGGGTGTTTTTATTGAAGTTTTCATGGGTRAAAAAAGACAAAAATAAGGGGACTAAAGCTCTCCCAACTAAACATTCCAAGAAATCAAATAATTGTTCAGACACCTTTCTAYTGAAAATGTTCACAAGCTTTTTTACACAGGAGGCACTGACAGATGCTGCTTGTGTCCCTTATGTTAAATTTGGGTTTAAGTGTSTATTTTTTCAGCTAAAGCAGTAAATATCTTTCTCTGCAGGTATTTCAGGGAGGAAATCTGTGTATGGGAATGGCTGTGGTCATTCAGACAGCACACAGCACTGCAGGCACAGACACTTTCTCACACACATCACTCATAGCAAAACCCACTGATAAAAGGTCGAGAGAGAAAAACTCCATTTTTTTCTTTGTTAAATCCCACTACAAGGAMTTCAGGAACAGAGTGTTTAATAATTATGTAATCTTGGCTGGAGCCCCCACGATTAAATCAGTGAGCTGGAGGATATTAAACACAGGGGGAAATACCGTGGGCATAAAAGCAAAAGCTCCCAGATGGAGCTGGACCTCTGCAGCTGTGCTGAGCATGCTGCTGAGGCTGCTGGACAGGCTGGACAATGCAGGACAATGCTGGACAATGCTGGACAATGCAGGACAGGCTGGACAATGCTGGACAGTGCTGGACACAGGGCAGTGACCCCCAGCTGGTTGCACAATGACCACCAGGCTCAGCTGATGCTCTGGTGTCAGGGTTTCGGTGGTGGCTGCAGTGAAAAATATCTGAAATAGCAGATATTTCTTTGAAGAGTTCCAGCTTCCACACTGAGCTTGTTTTCTCCTGCAGGAACTGCAGCCAGCAGCCACAGGGGTGCTGTGTGTCAGCCCCACAGTCAGCTGGAGACCTGGCCACACAACACACACACAGCCTCCACCAGGGCTGGCAGGAATTGCTTCCAGTAATTCCCCCCAAAATGGAAGGAACAGCCCAGGATCTCATGACCTGTGCTGTGAACTCCACTCGTCCCCTTGCTGAAAGCAGTTTGTTTGTAGAGATTTTCTTTGTATTTACTGATCCAAGCAGAGGAAGTTCTCTGGAGTTTTCTTTTCATTGCAACATTTTCTTGGAATATTCCTTTGTATGTTTTTACTTTCYTTTTTGTTTGTATGTTCTYTAGGAGGCACGGAAGAARTTTCCAAACAATGTTTGAGCCAGGCTTTTCCTTCTGAATGTGACATGCTRGTCCCCAAGGGGATCTCATCTGTGCACTTGGGACTGCACTCCTAAGTCAGAATTCCTTGGAAGATTCAGGGGTTGTGAGTTTGGGGAGTCCTGTTTGGCACCATGGGTTGGGTTGCCAGATGACACATTGACTTCTCTGCTAAACCCTTCCCAAGACAGCTGTTTCAAMTTGAGGAATCTTAATAAACACCTCACCTGAAAATAGTGACTTACCAACAGAATTGTCCCTTGCAGGACAAATATCCCTTATTCCAACATGCCCTGTTCTACTGAATTTTCCTTCCACTGGAATCAGGACCAGCTTTTCCCAGCAGAAAATCCTGACAGCTCAGAGGGTGACTTTCCCCAGGGCCTGGCCATGACCCACTTTGCTGAGGCACCATCACAAAATCCCTTGCCATTGCCCACCTGCTGCAAATGACACTAAAGGCAGAGCTGAGACAACAGTTTTCTACAAAATGTGGTTGCAGGCCCGTTTTTTTGTCATTAATCTAATGYTGAACATAACCTATTACAGGGGTTCCATTTCAGGAACAGATGGTAAATACAAGTTAATGCAGGTACAGATTAAACAGTATTGGCAACAGCTCATGCATTTACACAAAGCACAGAGCTRGTAAGTGCTGAATGTTCTTTAAAACTGTCCTCAAATCATGGAAAATKTAATCCTTTGATAGATTTGTTTTTAAATTTCTTCAGTTACAAAGTATTTCAGTGAAGTTACAAGGTAAAGGGCACCCCAGATCTCTGCCTCAAAAACTTCAAGATCCACTCTATTAAGAATTTTGAGGATTTTATTGCATTTTATATTTTTCCTGAGTTACAGTATCAAACAAATACATTTCTTGAGCAGGGTAGCCAAGAGTTGGATCACAGGAATGGAAGCTGAGGTGCCTGGGCTTTTCCAGGGGGAGGAAGTGCTGGTTCAAGAATAGCACTGCAATTGTTTGCCTAAGAAAAACCCCAAAGAATTCAGCTTCCACACGACAGMAGTGCAAACTGTGCTGTGTGGAGCAAGGTATTCCCCACACTGCAGCTGCACATCTGGACACAGCCTGCAYCAAAATCCCTTCTCCTTCCCCCTGCTGATCCCTGCTGAGTGGCCATTTCCATGGCACTCACAGCCCCCTCCCAGGGAACATCAGCCAGAGCCCTTCTCCCTTCCTGGCTGCTGCTTCCCCATGAAGGTGGATGGGGCTGGTGAGGATCCAGTCCCTGGGGTGTGGGCAGGGAGTTTGGGATCACCCTAAAGGAAAGGAGCAAAACAAAAGGAGCCAAACCCTGTCCTCATGTTGGCTGGGATAGAGGTACATTTCTTTTTCACTCCCCACTTCGTTGTTTGGCTTGATAAAAAAAGTGGTAGAAATGCTCCTGTTAAAATTTTTTTGTTAATATTAAAACAATATCTAAGGGAATTCCCACATTTAATTAAAAAATAAGGCAGATTCAGCTGACTCTGCAGGACCCTCCTTCTGTGCTTGCCTCTGGCTGTAGCCAAGTGAGGGAGACAGAGGGATGCAGGATGTGTGCCCACAAAATGACCTGCTGCATAACTGCATCTTCCCAAGTTCTTCCTGAGAACCAGGATCTGAAACTCCTTGAAAATATCTCAAATGCAAGTCAAAGAGCTGCAGTGACTCAAACAGAGAGATTCCATTTTCTCTCTTTTTCTCCTTTGATCTGCTCTCCTCGTTTTCTCWTTGCTGTCTCATCTCYCTGTCTTTCTCTGTGTGTGTTTTGAGGTATGCAGATTTATACAACTATTTATGCTTAATCAAACAAAACCTCTTGCTTTGAAAACAACAATTATTCAAACATCTCGGGAGGGAAAGACAATGAGTGGATGTTGTGCACTGAAGCAAAATAAAGCAAGACAAAGGAAGCCTAGATTTATTACAAAACAGAAAGCCCGTGCTTGCAAAACAATTTGCTTTAAGTGCAGCAATAATTCCTTGAGGCAGATTGTACGAGGCTCTTGCACATGAGTTACATTTCAATAGTGAGATCCAGCTCAGCCTAGCAAGGAGGTGCAGCTCCAAAGTTTAGAGCAAATAGGCTTTGGCTAGAAAATGAAAATGAGCTTTTCAGAGTCACTGCAGGATCTAGAAGGATTGCTCTGCAATTTTTTTCAAACATCCAAGGTCGCTGAGTTTTGGGTTATTTATTTTTTCRACTTAGTGATGAGATGCTGCAATCTTGGAGTAATAACATTGKATAGAAATTATTCCATTAGAGGAATGGAATAATGCAGATATTATTTTCCATAATACCTACAAACTTGCAGGTTGGTTGATTCAGGGAATTCACCACAAGAAAAAAATACTTGGAGTTCAGCTAGGCTGGCTGGCTGGCCCCTGTTTCCTGCCAGGCATTTAAGGATGGAGCTCCTGGGGATGTTGGGGAGAGAGGGAGATGGGACAGTGGTGCCACCTCTGTGGAGCACAACACACCCTGGTGCCCAATTCCTGCTCACACTGACTCACTGTGGAGCTCCTCTGAGGTCAGAATCCAACTCAAAGCATTTCCCTGTTTTTCCTCTCCCCTGTTCCCTCTCCAGTTTGTGAAAGCCTGGCTTGGAGTCACTTAGAATCCATTTTACTTAGGTGAGTTTTCTTATGCATACATAACATTGCRCTGTTACAAATAATGAATTCTTTCCCTTCCTTAGCAGCCTCCAGCACATATAATTTTGGCAAGCAGCTTGAATAAACATGTCTCTTCCCATCAGGGCTGCATAAACATATTGGGTGCTGCCTGATCCAGGACACCTTTACTCTTTCCTAGGCATTTGTGCAGTCTGCTGCAGGATGCTTTGGAAAAAYTGGAGTTTCCAGCATGGCTGAGAGTGCTCCCTCCAGATATTTAATGTACAAATGATTTTTCTTTCACAACCTCCCTCGCTCCCTCTCTCCCATGTTCCACTTGGAAAGCAAACCCAGCAGCATTTATTTTATGTGAGCTCCACTTCAGAATGAAGTAGGACTGCCATTCTTCTTGTTTATTTTTTTCAGTCTCATCTCCATTTCTCTGTGCTCTTGGAAGGCTCTTTGTCTCGTTTTCCCACTTGGCATTGACTCAGTAATTGATTTTTTTCAAGTTGTCTCCAAGGCTACAACACTAAAAAGCCCCAGAGGAGTTGGGCACTTGACTGGAAAGRCACCAGAGATGTGGAGGCCCTGCTTCTCCTTGTCAGCCTGCAGAAATCAGATTTTCTGGGATTTCCAAAGGAAAAAACACAGGGCTGCAAGCACCAGCTGCCCATGAGGTGTCTGTAATCCCTTCAGCCCCTTTGCAAACCTCAGCATGTTCATCCATCTCCTGTGGATTTTTCCAGAAGTCTCTCAGGATGGATTGTAAAGGTCTAAAGGCAGCCCATGGTGGAGCTTTGGCTCCAAGCCATGAGCTGTCCCTGAGTCCTGCTGTGCTCCTGAGCACTTGGACATTGTCAAACTCTGCTCACAGCCACCAGCAGGAATGTGCAGAGCTGCTCTGCAAAATACAGCCTCAAATGGAGGAACTGCAATTATTSAAATTGTGCTGGAATTAACCAAATTATTGGGCCAGATCTTCTGTCCAGTCTAGACTCTTTGTGCCCTAGGTGGAGTTTAAAACTGTTATAGTAACTTAGCTGATTTTTTTTTTGGAGTCCATCTTTTAATGGACTTAAAAGCTGTTTTGAAATTTTCAAAATTTCAGGATGAAAACCAAAATTTTGAGAATTTTCTTCTGAGAAAAAAAACAATGTTTAGCTCAGAGTGGAGGTTTTGTTAGTGGCAAAAGGTACCAGACTAACCAATGCCACTCCTGGCTTGGTCATGAGGACAAGAAAGTAAATTGGACTCTAAAGAAAGTCTCAATCTAAGCAGCCTCATGGCTAAGTACTAAAACAGTAGCCAAATGATTTAAACCCATATTATTTACCAGAGTAAATCTAACAATGGGGCAATTTTCACCCCYATTTCCTGATGTCAACCATTTCACCACCTCAGCTGGATCCCAGAGGTTCCTCTCTTCCCTGTGCTTTACCCCARAGTCTGTGGCTTTGTGGAAAGGGGGTGGGGTCCAGACACCTCCAATGTTTCACCTGCTGAAAGCTCAGATGGCATAAGGTAAATGAGACCATTTAAATTGTCTCACCCATGAAATGTGAAGAGATCAAAGCTAAGATTTAGGGCAGAATTGCCCAGGAATTGAGCTGACAGCTTATTTACATTATTGTTAACGGTAGCATTGACAGGACAGTCACACCCCAAGGCAGCTTTGCACTGTGCACACATGTCAAAGGCAAATTCCCTGCCCAAACAACAAACAACTGGAAAGAATTCACTTCCTTGTCTCTTTATTTCTGACAGCAGTGAAAGTTTCAAATGGAGACACTGAGGATTGATTTCCAGTCTCCAGTGCCACCTGCAATATCAAGAAGTACTTTTGARTAGAATGCAGCCTTCATGAAACACAAGGAAGCATTTTAGATTTATAATTTTAGATTTATAATCACCTGAAAAACAACTGGTGGCACCCTGACACAAATAATTCGCTTTATTACCTGTCCCAACCTTCCCAATTTTTTACATCACTACTTTTCTTTCTGGCTGCATCACTGTTTGAACTTACGTTGCAGTGATAATTAATTTGTGTTTCGTGTAGTTTGAGCCATGAAAGTTTCTGGTTACTTGGAAAYTCTTCCCATTGTCCTGATTTCAATTAAACTGTCCCACTTTGCACCTTTCAGTAGATTTTATTAAAAGGAAGTCTCATGTTGGAGAGAATCTGGATATTTCTTACCAAAAAGGGGAAATTGATGGGGTTTAGGTATTCCAAGAATAGAAGGCTTTMAATTCTAGATCTCTCAGGTGGATCMYATCACCTTGGTCCTAAATCCACTCAAGGATTTGGACTCCCAAATGAGATTCTGGCATAACTTAGGGGCCTGTTTCCAAGAATAGGATTTCCTCCTATTTCCTCCACCTTTCTCATGGGTCTCCAGGTGTGGAGAATGATTTGCACTTTATCAGCTGGCCCATTATTTTGGGCCTGAGGCTTTGGGGAAATGCAGAGTAGAGCTCTGCCTTGTTTGGGAGTGCTGCTCCATGATCAGCTGTGGTAGAGCTCCAAGGACCTGCCAAAAGCTCCTGTTTTAGAGGAAAACTGTGTCATACTGACCTGGATRGGACTGGTGGATGCTGTGGACTTTTCCAGTCATATTTCAGCTATGGCTCTGACCAAGTTCTTTGGTTCAAAATGTTCTAGTGTTCACTCATTTTACATATATGTCAGGTTTCTGACCAATTTCCCTTAGGATATATCAGTTTTAATTATAAAAGTAAAAGTAAATATTCATCTGAAGGTGGCAAGAACTGTGGCACCCCATTTCATAGCCCAGATTARTGCTTATGTTATTGTTTGTATGTTGTAGAATGATGTTGATGTTATTATTTGTCAGAGAAAAACATAGATTACATCATGTATTAGAAAAAAAAAATAAGGATATAAATATATTAATCACTTCCAGAAGGGAAGTGAACATAGAGCCAGTGACCACATTTCTCCAAGAAACTTCTTTAAACTTTGAGCTACACTTTTTGAAATACCACTTCTACAGAAGGTGTTTGTTCCATGGTGTTGGTTTATTTTATTTTATTTTATTTTATTTTTATTTATTTTTTTCACCCACAACTGAATGGATTTTATGCTCTCAGACTTTCCTGGGCAGGGAGTGCCAGCCCAAAGCAGGAGCAGCAGGAGGAGCAAGAGGCTCTGGGCAGAGGCTGCAGCCCAAGGTGTGCTCTCCATCCCTGGAGCTCCTGGAGTCAGAGGCAGGTGCCCAGCAGCCCTGTGGCAGCTCCACAAGTCAGTGAAGGACAAATCCCTGTGCCCAGCCAGCTCCCAGAATTAAACCCCAAATCCCYGTGCCCAGYCAGCTCCCAGAATTAAACCCCAAATCCCYRTGCCCAGYCAGCTCCCAGAATTAAACCCCAAATCCCYGTGCCCAGYCAGCTCCCAGAATTAAACCCCAAATCCCYRTGCCCAGCCAGCTCCCAGAATTAAACCCCAAATCCCTGTGCCCAGCCAGCTCCCAGAATTAAACCCCAAATCCCTGTGCCCAGYCASCTCCCAGAATTAAACCCCAAATTCCTGTGCCCAGTCAGCTCCCAGAATTAAACCCCAAATCCCTGTGCCCAGCCAGCTCCCAGAATTAAAACCTGAGACTGGCAGAACATCAAGAACCAGGATTTTGTTCCAGGTCTCAGCAGATGCAGCGTGGCAGGTGTACAATGGAATTTAGGTCAGGCAGGGCAGAGAGGGAGCAGCAGCCATGGGCTCTAAATTTGACTAATCCAGGACTGGCCAGGGGTTCAGWGCTGGCAGCTGAAGTGGCAAACAGAGGATAATTGCAGGTTTGGGAAAAGCATCCCCTTGGGGCACTGSTAGGCAGCCCAGAGCACCAGGAAGGGTTGTGATAAAAAGCATGATGGAATAACCAGATTGGCTGGCAGCAGCCAGAACATCTACTGCAGCAATCACAGCCCAGGCTCTGCAAAGAGATTTTTTGGGAAGACTGAAGGAAAGGCAAGGAAAAGTTTGGAAAAAGTGTAGCTATTTGGGAAACCAGAATTTTAAAGGCTCCTATATAAGAATAAGAACAATCTGACACAGGAGATGTAGCAGAGAACTCACAGATAAACTTCCTCATTTTCGTGACAGATGTCAAATATTTAAAAATACTGCTTGGAAAACTGCTCTTTGTTTCAGGCAGGTGTTCCACAAAGCCTCTGCAGCAGAATGAAGATGTCTGCAGAAATCCGAAGCACATAAATCCGAGGAAATACCCCTGAGGTTAAGAAGGAGGATGTAATGTAAATTATTCATAGCTGGAAATTAGCAATTAGTCACTTGGTGACAGAGGAGACAGGAAGCCCAAACCAAGTTCATTAAGGGGCTCTGGGCCCTTTTTCAGCCAGTGACAACCAGAGGAAAAGCCACAACACAGCCAGGTAGGGAGAGGTTGTGCTACAGGAGCAGATTGGGACCCAGAGAGCCCCGGAGTGTGTGAGTAAATTCTGCCCTGCAGGGGCCCAGGTGGGTGTAAAAAGGAGATAAAAACCCTGCCCGTGGAGGAGCTGCCAAACCCCTGTTCAGTGACACCTCAAAAGACATCCCTCAGCCAATGGAGCTCACCTCATCCCTTGGGGTCACCCATTTAGGGTCGTGAGTACACCAAAATGTGGCACTGGGGTTAAATATTGCACAGTTATTCATTGTGAGCACTTTGGGGCAGGGGCCAGAGCCACCCAAGAACTTACACAGGGAGCATTTCCCTGGGAATGCAGAATCCTGCTCCTGGAAAAGAACTGGGATGAAAAGATTCTAATAAATAGGGGGAAACAGAAGTGTATAAAGAGAAAAKAAATGTATTTTATATTAATAAATGGAATAAACAGAGCTGTAGGGAAAAAAAGCCAATTATTTTAGAAAYTGATGGTTCACCATACTTGGAAGAGTTATGTTATTTAACTAACACCTACTGGATTTTGGGAGCTACTTTGGTAAGGATTTTTTGTTTTGAAATAAGAAAACTAGGAAAAAATGCAATGAAACTTGGACTCTTCATAAAATAAATTAATATATTTTGTAAGGCCACCCTTCCCATGGCAGGGGGGTTGAAACAAGAAGATTTTTAAGGTCCCTTCCAACCCAAACCATTCTATGGTTCTATGATTATAATTCAAAGAATTTATAATTCAAAGAATTCACAACTTGTGGGGCAAAACTTTGGAAAAAAAGTARCTTTGAAAGAATAGGTTTAAAAAAATCTGCAGAATTTAAATTTTAATGTGAAAGTGCACTTTAATTTAAAAATATTATTAGGAACAAGGGCATAACTAAGTTTATTTAAGCTGTTAAGTTATTGCAGCAAGTTGGACTCATTGACTCAAACTGTACAACAGATTTAGAGCAATGATTTCCTAGGGGATGGAGACCCTCATTTGTATTTTCTCACCAAAAAAAAATGAATGAGGGTTGAGAGTCTGGACTGATTTTAACAGGCCTGTGTATTTGTTACCTGCACTTTGCCATAAAGAAGAAAAGAAAATGTTTCCAAGGTTGAGAGCAGCAAACTGTTCAAACAGGGCACATGTACAGGTCAAGAAAGAGTTTC
This sequence comes from Alauda arvensis, assembly GCA_902810485.1. Taxonomy (NCBI): domain Eukaryota; kingdom Metazoa; phylum Chordata; class Aves; order Passeriformes; family Alaudidae; genus Alauda; species Alauda arvensis. Next base: position 633,267 of record CADDXX010000306.1, on the reverse strand, counting down.
CATGGAGTGGGAAAAGCAGGGGAAGAAGATTTAGGAGACAGAAATAATTAGTGAGGGAATTTTTGGCATGTGGACGCTGTCAGGACAGAGTCAAGCAAAGCTGGCCAGGTTTTGCTGCCTGAGCAGCACAGCAGCAAGGATCATTTTTACAGGGCTGAGGGAGGAAATGAGAAGATTACACATAAATCAACAGAATTGGAAAAATGTAATAATACAGAATTCTGACAAATACTGCTTTAAAATACATTCACTTATAGAAAAGCTCTTACCAAAGCTGCACATAAASCCCATAAGCTACCAAGGGTTCGGATAAGAGGCTCTGGGGTTTTACTCATAAAAATGTGCTGACATGGTCGGGTCACTTTTTTTTTTTTCCATTAAGTTTAACAGTAGGATCAGAATGTACATCCATGCATGGCTTGAGAGGAAAAATGTCCAGTTTGAGAAGTCTGGTACCAGSCAGTGAATGAGATTAAGAAAATGAGATCTCAGCACAGGGAAAAGCTCCTGGTTTTCTCCCATGAAAAAGAAGAGTAATCACACTGTCAGCAGCAAAAAGGATGCTGTGCTGATGGGTGCTGGAAAGATCACATTGCATTTACTGTGGTAATGCAAARCTGACAAAGATTTACACATTCCCTTCCTCCTGGCTTTATTTTGCTTTATTGTGTTTACTTTTTARGTAGAAAATATTGGTTGCAGAGTGCAAAAAACAAATTGAATGAGAACAAAATAATTAATTGTGATCAGGCACCTCAATTCATCTATTTTTCACTTTAAATGTAAAAGGACCTGATCACAAAATGGGAATTTGATTTTCRTTCCATCTTTAAACCAGTTCCATCTTTAAACCAAGAAGTAGAATTATGATATCCAAAGTCCTCAGCAGGACTATAAAAACACCATTTAGATGTGTAAATAATGGTCCTGTGGTGGGTAAATGAGCACTTGGGCACTCAGATGCTCCATATCTCTCCAGAAAGGCATGTGGTCAAGGAGAGAGAGCCATTATCTCCTCCAGCAACTCACACTGTAATTAATTCATTTGTTCCTGCATGCAGTTATTCTCCTTACAAGCTTTTATCAGAGCTGTAGTAAAATACTGTCTGGAAATGACTCGTGGTTAGGTTCAATAACCAGAAAGCCCTGAAGACACTTGCCTTGAAAAAAAGAATTTTCCAGAACTATTCCCAATCCTGCAAACATTGTACATACTAAAATGTGCCATTCCTCTGATGGCTGAGGCATTCATGTAATACATGAATATATATTGAGAAATACATGGCTGAGAGAGTGTAAAATTCAAAACTAGTCTAATCATTATATCCTGAAGGAGCTAGAAAATGTGATTAAACATTGCTTTGGGATTTACATGCGTTGATCACATCCATGTACACATACACATCCCATTCCCAGCACAGAGTAACTCCCATGGGAAATGCTGCCTGCTGTTCTGTTGTGACATCTCTCCTGTATGAAAGGGGCAGTGATTTGAAGAGTGACAAAGTGTCACTCACTCAGCTCCCACATGGGAGCCACCAAAGCCACGGGGACTGTCCCAGGGGAGGGGCAGCTGAGGGCAGTGAGCAGTTCTGGGAAGTCCTGAATGATGGAGTTCTGAAGGTTTGAGAGGAAATTGGACAAGTTCATGGAATGGAAAGCCACTGAGGGCTGTTAAATCATGGAAACCACATCTGGAGCTGAGAGTGGTCAGAGGCTGGGAGAGTTTGAGTGGGGAAATTGTCAGTGCCTGCTCTGCTCCTCCTCTTTGCCTTTGGATGCCACCAGAGAGAAGGGACTGACGGAGGCAAACCTCCTGTGGGATCACTGCCCTGACATTTATATTTAACTAAACCTCTGGAAACTGCCATCTGCTGAAGTCTGCACGATTGGTGTGACTCCTCTGGGCTGAAAATGATGTAAAAAGCCCCTCTTCTGTATTTGACACCTGAATAGATGTTTGAACAAGTAAGTAAATAGGCACAGATTTTATTTTTAATGCCTGAAGCTGCAATTTTATGCTTTTCAAGAGCCAAAAGAGATAAAAATATTTAAAAATATTTGATAGAAAATGCAAGTTAGCCTGTTCAAAGAAAACAGGACTGAGCTTTGCATATTTGACTGTCTGAGAGGTTTCATATTTCTCCTTCTCCAACCCCTGAGGAGTTTCAACCATTTGCCTGTTCAGAACTAGGACAATGAAAAAACGGGTTTGTGGTAATCCAGTCACTGGAGATGCGTGAGTGTTCAGACAATGATAAACCAGGCAAAACACCCCAGAGTGACCTCAAATCCAAATGCAGGTTTGCTCCCACCTTCAGAGGTGCACAGCYCAGGTGAGGTGGCTCTGCAGCCCTGGGCTGAGGAGCAGGGCTGATTTAACCTCTGAGTTCTCCCAGAAAGCCAGAAGATGAGGAATTGCTTTGGAGAAGATACTTCCACCACAAACACAAAGAGCAGATAAGAGAAGATCAAAGGTAATACTTCACTAAGGAGGGGAGCTAATAAATTAAAACACYAGATAACACCAAGAAAATGTTGACTCTGGGAAAACCCAGTAGGCAGGCCAACTGCTCAACAATGCCAGAATTAAACACAAATATTTAAAGAAAGTATCATGTGGAAATTACAGGGACAGAGACTCAGCAGCAACTAAAGAGAGACGATTTATTTTACCAGCATCAGAGAGGGGAAAGCCTTCCCTTTATTGATCAGAGCTATAAAATGTGGATGTTGTGCACACACACACGTGTGCCATCTGCAGAGCCTGGCAGCCCGTGGGCAGCCACATCTCCATTTTATGGGTGATAAAGTAGCACAGTGGCAGCAGTGGCCCGGGGTGTGCTCCAGCCTGCAGGTGCTGTTTACACACAAACTCCTCCCTGGAACGAGCACAGGGGTCAAAACAATCCAGGGAGCTGTTTGAGCAGAGAAACAAACAATATYAGAATAAACACGAGCTGAGTGCAGCCCTTCCTGCCTTGGCTGCTGAGTTTATGGCAGGTTCCCAAAGGGAGCAGGTCCCCTTTGTAAGCCCTGCACTGCACCTGGCAGCTCTGCAGGGCAAACCCACACCTTCACTGGGGTGATGTGAGTGCCCTGTGAGTGCCCTCCCTGCGCTCTCAGGCTGGGCAGTGCGAGGAACACCCACGTTTGCATCTCAATCCAATCTTCATGAGCTGCATCGTGGAGGTGTGGGTTGAAGATTTCGTCGTGGAGGTTGAAAAGCATGCCTTGAACAAGCAAAAATTGTGTCTAATCAAAGGACAAAATAAAGTGCCAGGGCTTTGGCAGAGCAGCACAGACATGGAGCAGTTCATAGCTCTCACCACCAGGATGTTAAAGAATGAGTTTCATGTCCAACCTCAGCTTTCAGCCACGGTTACACACCAAAATGAACTTTTCACTATAGTCTAAAGGAGAAAATCACCACAAAAATTAATTAGGACACACTGAATTTGGTGAGATCAGCTCTGCAGTGTTACAACTGCATTTACATACATGGACAGTCTGTGGGGTGGGAACAAATCAGACCAGCCCAGAGCTGCCTGAGTGAGGGGTCTTTSACTCTGAATGTGTGATTTAATGCTGGTTTCAAAGAGTGATTTGCAGTGGGATGAAAGGCTGGTCTCACATCCATTAATAACCATCAGAATCTCATCATTCTAATACCAAATTATTTTGTGAGGGTATTTTCTCTGTTTGGTTCTGTGTTGGGCTACAAGGAAAAACATGTGTTACCAGTTCCAGTGAAGGCATTCTTGGCTCTTCCATCTTCTGAAATGCATCCATCTTCCCAATCAACTATTTAATTTTATTGTGGATTTGGAAGCCTTAAACTCAGCCTTGTGCTACTTCACTCTAATAGCTGTGTTTATAAAGCTCCCTGACCAAAGATGCCTTGTAGAAAAGATTTATTTGGGGAAATTACTTCTTGTTTTGGGAGTCTGGAAGAAAAAGCAAAAATGAAAACCTAAAATGTCAAACTCCCATCATTACTTTTGAATTGAGTGCAAGTTTTGACTCAGCAGAATATAGCCATCAGTCAGGAAATAGCCTATCTGCTCAGAATACTCTTAAAAAYACAATGGCAAGAACATGCTGGGTATTTTAAGACACTTATAAAAAAATAAGTGCATGGGAAAGATGTACAGTAAATGATAAGGCAGATGTTTATACAATCTTTTTACAGAGTCCAGAGCAGAATTCTGTGTCACTGATGGTTCCTTTTTGGTAAATACATTCAATTGCTCAGTATCAGGGAGCCTTTAGTRATTTTCTCTTTGCAGGCAGCAGAGATAAGGAAAGTGCACTGCCAGCTTTTTTCAGTGCTGCTTGAGCCTTGAAGCTGCATTTGAACACAGCTGGTACAGGGGTGGAACAGTCTCATATTTCTGTCTAATAACAGCTACCATTCGTAGGGAATCACATTCTCMAGGCACTTTTCTGCTTCTCATATACACAAATTTACATATAGATACACACAAAAACAGATTAGAAAAGAGAATTTATGTTAGAATTAGAAAAGAGGGCCCACTGAAGGCAGAGTGCTCAGAATCTCCCTTAGCAGATTTCCTGGGGGCTGCCTGCAGTGCCTCAGGACAGAGCGTGCTGTGCCCCACCTCGGGGATTCATTTCAATCCTCTGTGAAATTAGGATTTCTCAGTGCTGAGTGGCTGTTGCTGGCAGGAAATGAGGTTTATGGATGCTAATGATAAATGGTTGGAGCCCACCACAGGGCTCTTTTGCCTCCACTGCAGAGGAAGGCTCAGAGCTGTGTGCCAGCAGCGCTTGTCTCGTTCCCCACCCTGTCCCAAAGGGTTTGGAGAAGGTCCCAGTGTCTGCTTGGGATCAACTGCGGAGACTTTTAGGACAGAAGTTTCCCCCTTCACCCCAAATCCATCAAACAAATACTGGCAAACCTTAGGAGAGGGGCTCAGCACTGAATAAAGTTGAGTAAAGGGACCTGATCACCCAAAAACCTGCCACAATATGCAGAGATCCCAGACCATCGAGGTCCAGCCTGCAATTATTGGTTATTGGATCCAAGACACCAAWTTTTTCTAGGTTTCCCTCCCTTGTCTGCAGGCAAAGTGATGCCAACAGATTACAAAACACACCAGGAGAACTGGTGAGAAGATTGGCATTACTCTAGGAAGACCTTGACCTTAGATGCCAAGGAAGAAGAAATGAAATCCGATAACTGGAACTCATCTTCTTGAAAACAATAGGGCTCAATTATTTTTCTTTTTTCTAGTTTTTGGTATGTCACTGGAGTTTTGACAAATTTAACATCCACATGACAGCAGATTGTGGAGGGCACATTTCTCTGCCCATCAGGGTTAGAAGGCAGCTATCTGTGAGTTAAGTGACATAAAATTAATGATCACAGTGCTCGTATTTTTAAAAAATATCTCTGGTTGTGAAGTACTCTGGATCACTCTATGAAAACTCCATGTTTCCTTGTCTGATCCTGATTTTAACTGCAGATAATTACCATTAGGTTGTTTACATACCCAGTTGTTCTGAGGGTGGGAGATTGATGATATCTGTTAGATGATTTATCTCCCAGCTGTTAAAAGTGTGCAGTGTTTGAAAGTTAATTTGAAAAGAAGTGGAATGGAAGTAACAAAAGGCTTGGTTTAAAATGCTGTGAAATGCCACAGTGGTTAAATCCATAGCAAACCAATCTRAACCATAATTTTATAAGGCTCCTTTTCACCATTTGCACCCAAACCTTRGAACACAAATCTTGTCCCTTTATTGTTAAATGACACTTTTTGAAGCACAGTCATTTAACTYGGAATTGCCATGCTTATTTGGGAAGTTAGGAGTACTAAGGGAAGTTTAAGCCCCATATAATTGAAAACATCAAATTATATAGCCATGAAAATGGGATTTAGAATGGAAACAGCAGCTGATGCTTAACTGAAACAGATATGTTGGGCTAACAGTTAAGTACCTGATTTTTAATTTTTCAGATGACCCATTTACACAGGAGTTACCAGTCCTGTAATTTTGAAAAAAGGTAAAAGTCAAACATCTTATTTGCAAATGCATGTTCCTTGGTTATTGCATATATATCTCAATTCAGATTTACATGTAACTAATAAACCTGGAAMTATTTCAGRCTGATGAAATGAAAGTGGATTTCAYATTACAACAYGCTAAAATACACCTACAGAATAAATAACAAGCCCCTGAAGGAAATTTAAATAGAAAAGTGATTAATACCTTAAACTGATGAATAATTCCGTTTTATAGGAGGCATGCTGATGCATCAGACACCTCTGCTTGCAGTCAGTCCATGTGGGTGGGCCCTGCAGCTGGAACAGCCTGGGCTGGGGTCTCTGTGTGGGTGGAAAGGTCCAAACACACCCACATGTGGCTGCAGAGCAGGGACTGACCCCTGAGCTCTCTGTAAGTCCTTCACATCCTMCTTGGAAAATGCCAGAGAAGGCCAAATATCATTGACCTCAGTGTTTGTGAAGAGCTTCTGCCAAGTCCCAGCCAAATCTATGAAGGATAAACATGATTTTATTCAGATTCTTGGTCACTTCATTAGCAGAACCGAGCAGTAATTGTGAGTTGCAGCAAATTTCTTAATTTGAACACATTTTTATCTACCAGCTGTTTGGCTTGTTGCTTCTTTTAATTGCTCATCTCAGTAAGGAACGCTGGGAAAGATGAAAGGGTCAAAACGAGGATCTTGGAGGATAAACTGTTGTCTTTAAAAGCAATCCCTACTGGAGGAAAATATGATGATTGAGGGGCCAGCAGCGCTGGGGTAAGCACGAGATAAGTCACAAGTTATTTGAAGTAAGGTTCCCTTTGATCTGCCAGGCCTTGCCATCCATAAGGAAATCCAGTGGGGTGCTAAAGGCTCTGCTAATCTCCCTAATGATACGCTGAGGATGCTCAGGCTGAGCTTCAAGAGGCCTTTCAGTGCTGCTTGATTTGAAATACAGAACCAACCTTCCTCTCCAAGATATTTGCAGAGCAGCTGCTCGCATTAGCAAATGTGTGGGCAAGCGTGGGGATGAGCTCAGGCCAGGAAAGCTAAAAAGAGAACCTCGAGATGAGCTTTGCCTTCAGCAGTGCTGCCCTGGGCAGTGATGCTGTGGGGCTCCCACAGGGCTTTAGGAACAAAGTGTGTGAAGAACGAGGGTGGTTTGCAATTCTTGAGGAGAACAGGCAATGAAAGGGCTGGGTTAAAACCTTTGGCAATTGTTATCTGTCCAGCTGGTGGGCACAGCTTGGGAAGACTGAAGATCCTTGTTTAAACATCTAATTTTCAGGTCAACTTTTAACATTCCCATGGCATTCAAAGTCAGGCAGGAGAGCAGAATSAACTTTTGACTGAAGAGCCTGAAAGTAAACTGGGGAGCCTTAAATTGTTAAGAATCGTTCACAAGGGGGGAAAAAAGGAAGTGATAGAGAGAAATGTGTGATCCCYGTTGGCACCRCTGAGCTCTGGGTGCTTGGAYTGTGCCTGGTTCCCWCTCCTCGTGTGCCCTAAGGGCTGAYACAGCAAAYAGAGCACATCTGTACCCTTCAGWCCATCTGAGGGTCAGAAATGAGACCTCTCCCAGCCTGGCAGTGTGAGTTGTYAGCCTCAGACTGTGCCCAGGACATAAAACTCCACACTGAGCCTGGCAGCCATGGCTCTTTCTCCCCAAAAAGAAGAGACCATCACTTGCAGGGCAGCACAGCCAGGTCTCCTCAGCAGCCCAGGGGATAACTCAGGGGCCCATGAAGTGTCTCAGACCCTCACACAGATGAGACCTGGCTCCACAGCAGCCTGGATGTGCAGCTGTGGGATGTTTTGTGCCAGGATGGCACCAGAGGTGGCCAGGGACTGATGGAAGGAGCACACCACGGGGTGGGACCAGGGCGTGGGCTACAGTGGGGATGGGGCAGGGCTGGTGGCCTCCAGCCAGAGCCAAAACGAGCCAGGTGGTTGGCAGGAAGCACTGGAACCTGGGGCTGAGGAGCAGCAGAGTCCAGCAGGAGGGCTGGGGTCAGCTCCAGAGCCAGATCTCTTCTCCTGACGAGCTGCCTGGGSCAGCTCACTCACTCCCAGCTTTTCTCCAAGCAGGTTTTCCCAATCAGKCAATTAAAAAGCCCAATATGGAGCTCGTGGCAATAAATAGAAAAGCACCTTCCTCTGTTAGCAGCATGTACCTGCCAGTCTGTGCTGTGTGGGACAGCCAGCCTCCCTCTGAGGAAGCTCAATGTCCCTAAATATGGGCTAAAGCCTCATTTTCAGATCCCCTCAGTTGTCTAAGGGTTATTCCATGCAAAGGGAAATACCTTTAACATGAGGAATCTCCCACCACACGTTTCAGTGGCTGGGGTATAAAGCACTTCTGTGGGAAGTAAGGGTTGGCTCACCTCAACCAAAGGAGAAAGAATTATTCTGTGCACTGCAGGTAAGAACTTTAATTGGTGGTCTACAATTGATACTACAGGCAATGATTTAAATGCAAGTTTTGAAGCATTGCTTTGGAATTTGGCTGTCCTGGGTTTGCTATTGTCATTATTTATTTGGTCTTGTCTTATCTTGGGGACTTGAGTCACTGCATTCCTGAGGAAAGTGCCAGCGTTTTCACTTGGAATGACAGGGAGACATCCAGCTGCTTTCAACTGGCCTGTTTTTATATCTGATTGCACATGAAAGGAAGCCTTTTTAATTCTGTRAAAATGGATCAGTTTTGAGCAAATCTACCTGGAACTGAGAGGCAGGGAATCCTGTCAAGCCAAAYAGGCTTAGGGCTGAGACAGGAACCAGTCCTAAGGCTGTGAAGGCTCAGTTTCTGTGCAGAAGCAGGGATGGAGGTGCTTTGAAAACTTCACTGGCAGGAACCAGTGCTGTGGTATTAAACATAATGAAAGATTAGACCACTGGAAACATTTCTTTGGTTTTAAGGGGCCAGGCTTTAGATGTGGCAATCAGTACTTGTCTGCTGGTAAATGCTCCTAATGTGAGACTAGAAAAAAATCACATTCATGGTTTGTTCCACCAACATTTTGAGTATGGAACACCCAAAATATATACTTGGGAGCTTTAGCAAAAATAGAAAAAAAATGTTAGTGCTTCTTATTCATTGCTTAGAAGAGTTTTTTCTGATGAATAAACCTCTGTCTATAGTCAGTAAAGAGAATTTCCAAAAACCATAGAAGTGAGCTGGTGAAGGGCAAATACCCTTCCCTTTTTAGCCATCATGACTGGTGGCTTTACCTTTTCCAGCTGCAGCCTCCTGGATGAAACAGAGGAGAGGAAGTCCTCTCCTCTGAGCTGGAACCTCAAACACATTAAAAATACACAAAACTCAGATTTTATTCAGGGCACACACTTCTTGCTTCACCCTGAGTGGGTTTCTAAGGGCCAGCTCCATGTAAACAGCCACAGAGGCTCAACAGGGCAGCCAAGTCAAAAGGTGAGATCATGGAAACCACCAATCATTTATGGCCTCACCTCAGAGACCTCTCARCTGCTTGTGGCTGCCACTTCCAGGCTTTAAAGTTTCCCCTGGTTTTGAGGCTTCCTGCAAACCCAGCATTGCCTCAGCCCTGACCCTGGCACATCACCCACTSCACTGAGTCCCCAAATGTCCCCACCTTCCCCCAGGAGCCCTCCAGGAAGGAAACATTCCCAGGTGATGCCTAGGACACTGTTGTACATCATTAAAGAAGCATGAGGGCTGCCACTGTTCTTTCAAAAATTAATCAGAGGGGAAAAAAAAATCAGAAACTTCTAAAAACAGATCACTTTGTGCTCATGCCAGGTGAGATTAGGACCCTTTCTCCTCACTCTCAGTCACAACCAACAGCCTGCAAACCCTCTCAGCTCTGGATTGCTGCTCTCCCCACMCCAGCTCCTGGCACCCAGTGTCTGRTGGTCACTGCCCCTGCTCACAGYTCCYCTGATGAGCACGTGGAGCTSYCCATGCCCCTTTCTCARAGACAGGAGTCCTCCACCACTCAGAAATATTTGGRAACGTTTATTTGTGTGGATGTGTGTGAGTGCAGAGATAAGTGTGTGGGCTCATGTTTGTGTATTTAACAATGCAGGAATAAACTTTCTGCATGGAAGCTGATAGTGGTCAAATGAAAACAAGCACTGGAATGGTTGCTAAAATAATCAGAAGTCCTTTTTTATTTTTTTGTCCTCACAAAACAGCTCCTCGCTGATACTGTTAAATGTTAATGTTAAAACCTACAACTAGTGCATGGAAATATGGAGAATTGGACTGGATCCCAAACTTCTGGATAAAACAGAGAATGTTAATTGGGCYAAATTGTTATTTATATGAAGAAAGAAATAGTTGAATTTACAGAGGCACAGGTTTCAGGCAGAGAGAGAAAACAGCAATGAAAGGAGCACAGCTGGAACACCCAGGTTATGTTCAGTATCCTAATTTAACGTGTAGGAGGTAACAACCATGGCCTGCTCATGCTGAAAATTGAACAAATCAGAAAAATCCAGGACTTTGGGCTTAAGAGGATGTGTGGTTGGATGGGGGGATGGAGTGCCAGGACACTGCTGGCATCCAGCACCAGATGAGGACCTGAATCACCCTGGCTGGTCTTGAGCTCTTTGTGTTTCATGGAAACCAAAATGAGCCAGGCAGAGCCTCACTGGAAACCAACCTTCCTTGGACTCTTTTCCAAGCCAGGCCCTGAACATAAATATTTCTCTGGAAAGTACCTAACAGTGTATTTAGTATGAAGACACCCTTTCAAAAGCCCCAGAAGAACAGAGTGTCTACAAAAGTAGTCCAGTGGTGTTGAGGGCAATCCCCTGAAACCCCCCTATCCCCAGAGAAAACCTCAAAATTTCCACAAGACCAACCCCTTATTGATAGCAAAGATAAAGGGGCTGTTTTCTGAGCCTCTCTGCATTTCATGAAGACCTGAACTGCAGAGGAGGCCAGAACAGGGAAGAAAATCCTGTGGGTGAATATTTAATTCAATGCAAAGCAATGGCCAGTCTTGGGTCAGGTTCTGCGGGGAAAGATTTCTTCCTGTGCCTTTAGAAACGTAAAAACACATTGCATGAAATCAGAAATTGCTTCACTGGGCTCTGGTARCAGCAATAGCAATCTGATGTGAGTTTGAGCAGAACCACATTTGAATGATTCCTATCTTCAAGTAACATCAGTTTTCCACAGTGGTTGTTGCTCTCTGATTATTTGCTGTTACTGAATTCCTTGTGTAWCTCTGGTAGTTGCTTTGGCTACTTTTATTTTTATGCTCACAAGTAGTGCAGTCTTGTAGTTTATTTGCATGGGGGAGTTTTGGGGAGTGTGCAAATCTAAGCTGTGCAACCACTGTGTTGAGTGTGAACTCCATTTTTGCTCGAGCTTCTTCCACCTGACATTCCCTGCCTGCTCATTTAGGGKTTTTTCTTGCTGCAGAGTGCCCAATATCTGCCAAACCTGCTTGAACCCTGGGGCTTTGGGGTCACATGGAGAAAGCTCCCATCTCCCCACTCCATCCATGTGTTTTTCCCCAAGCTAGAGCTGCTTTCCATCCCTGGGTCAGTGGGTGGAGGACGTGGTTGAGCCCTGTGAGCCCCACAAGAGGCAGTGGTGCCAAAGGTTCCCTTCTTGCAGGAAGGGAGCACAGGTGGGCAGATCCCTTCCTGAGGCAAAGGATGCACTTCCCAAGGACAARGAGCAGCCAGAGTTCTGCACTGGCTTGATGCCACAGACATGGCCAAAACAAGGGGCTGCAGTTACAAGGGAAAATGGCACTTCCCAAGGGAGCAGATGGATGGAAATGTAAATGTGCAAAAGCCCTGGAGATGATGAAAGGCTCTAATGGAAAGCATGGAAAAGGGAGGCTGCGTGCACATGGCATTGACAGGTGAAAGCTGAGCTCCTTCTGGATTTCTGTTTAGTTACAGATGTGGCAGGAAGTTCCAGAGGGGTTTAAAAAATAATAAAAATCACAGAAACCACCTCAGGAGCATTGGGAGGTGTGGGCAGGATGGTGTCTGCCACAGGAACAAAGGCAATGTTTGTACACTTTGGAAGGGCAGCCCTCAACGTGCATGGCAGGAGAGGAGAAAGGACCTTTGGTTTGAGGCACAGTTTGGCTGCTCTCAAAGTGCATGAAGCTGAATCAGTTCATTTTTTGATATAAGGGGTCTCCARGTGACACCAAATCTTGTTGGTGGCTTCTCAGCCAAGGCAGAGGGGAGCCAGGAGCTCCTTCCAGCCCAGAGCAGGTCAGGGCTCCTCCAGCCCCAGCTGAACCCAGCTCAGCTGCAGGATCATGGCTTKGTGTCACCAGCCAAAAACTGGCAATAACCCAGCTGACACACATCCCCCTGGGGAACAGGGGGAGATGAGGGGAGGTACAGAGCATGGTGAGCTCTCTGTGCCTCTCTCCTTGCACAAAACCCCTTCACCTGAGAGCAGGAGGGCCAAAGGCAGGTACAGAACAGGGAAGCCCCTGCATGGGTGTGAATCCTGAGCTCTCCATGGCCAGTTCAGAGCTGCCTTAGAGAGCACAGGTACAGACAGCAGGAGCTTCAGCACTGGGGGGACAGCCAGCTTTGGGTTTRATGGCCTTGGGTGACATTTGGTTAYATKTAAATGTTTTMAGGGATGCTCTCTGGGTGCTTCTCACCAGTGTTGCACATCTGCAGCCTCAGGGTCGCAGTCCTCTGGTTTGTATTTCTACAGGTCAGACGTGAGCCCAAGTGAGTGCCCCAGCATTGTATGACAGACATAAATACAGAGAGGGAGATTTCCCAAACACATTTGTCAGGAGGTCAGATAAGTGAAGAGAAGCTTGATCCAGTTAATGATTAATAGCAGACTTYTAAAGTAGGAGAAAAATCCTCTTGTTTGTTACAATTCATGTTAATAAAATGGGACTATGTTCTGCTGAATTTATGAGGGAAATCCTCAAACCTCTGTTTATTTTTCAGTGCCAGATGAGTCAGTTTTGTTATCCTCAGCAATAATTTGTGATATAATGAAAAATTTGGGATGATTTATACAGAAGAGTTTCTGTCTCCATTGTAAATAAACACTGTTCATTTTGTGCCACTAAGCTGAACCAAGAAATTTGTGGTTTGAGATGCAGTTTACAAGCTAGTGAATATCAGAAATGATAAATAGCATGACAATCTTTYTGGAAAGGATGTAAGTCTTCATGCTTCCAGGACATAAGATAACCTCTAATTAATGGGGACTAGTAAGAATTCTTTCCTGTCAGCAAGTTATTCCATAATTGCCTTCTGTGAGGCTTCCTGTCCTTTCCTCTGAAGCAGCTGCTGTGCTTCTGCAGGAACAGGATGATAAAATCAATAAGTCCCTGACCCACTCCCATACCTCTGTGAATGTCTTTTTTGATGGGAACTTTTCATCCACCCCAGGTTCAGTTTGCTTTGTTTGCAAAGCACAGAGTGCTGAACACTGAGGCAGAAGAAATGACTTGCTGCTTTTAGTGATGTCTTCACTTGTGACAGGAAAAACAAAGCCTAAATCCTTCAGCTCATGTGTTGGCACGTAGGAAGGAAGGTAAAGTAATTTTTTTTCAATAACTTCACCTGGAGAAGCAGTTGGTGTTGGTGTATGGACCCACAGTACAAACATCCATCTAATAAAGGGAGAGAAAAGCTTAGTGCTTGAGAGGTTGTCTGGGTAAAAGGAATCTCACCCCCACCATCCTCTGAGCTTTGGAGCTGTGTTTAGGAAGCCTTCTGCTTTGCCCTGACCCTCGATTCTGTTGTTTAAAATTTCCTCCTCTTATTTCCACTTGTCTTCACTTTTGCTTTTGCACTAAAGCCTAATTTTTGCTCTGTAATAGGTAGGCCTCCAAAATGACCTGATGTTTGCAGCCCCTGGGTTCTGAGATAAATGGAGGAAGTGGCTCTCTGGAAGTGCCTTTTTGCCCTTTTGTCTCAAATGAAGCAGCTGAGGGATTGGCATAGGCTGAGACAGGCTTAGCCTAACATTRAACTAATTGAGAGCTGGTGCAATGAATCACATCTAATGTGCCAYGGGGAAGGAGGTTTCTTGATCTTTAGATAATAATGCAGTCTGAGATAATATATATCCACTTTTCACAAGGTAGGAAGTRGGCTGGGAGAGGGAATGTTTCTAATGGGTGATAAAACTGCAGCTGCACACACCTGGTTTGGGAAGATGGTCTTCCTGCAGGTCAGAGCCAATTAAAAGGAGCCCTAACTGGACATGAATTAGCTTTTTTTTTTTTGTCCTCCAGGCAATCCAACAACAGGACCCTTTCCTGAGGTGTATCTGCAATTCCCTCCCTCCCCTCCTCCCATCAGTGTCAAAGCTTGAATTATATTGCCTTTTTTTTTTTTTTTTCCCTCTTGTTTGGACATGGACCAGGAAAAATGAATCCATCCATGCCTCAGATCCCTGTGACTTCTAGAGGTTGTACTGATCATCAGCTGCTAGCTGTGAATAAAGCCTTCAAACCTTATTTAAACATCACAGCACTAATTATGGCTTCCTTAAGTAAAACGCTCTAAAGCTGTAATTACCCATAAGATTGCACATTGGCAGTGGCACAAGAAATTGTGTTACAGGGTTGTACCAGGGGGCTGAGCTCACCCCACTGCCTCAATCAAATCTGAGAGGGGTTTTTGAGAAGGACAAATGCAGYAGTCAGAGTTAGCAGTGGAAATCCATCCCTGTGTTCTGCCCAGCCCCAAAAGATGCAGAAAACTCCTTTAATATTCAGCATTCACTGCTCAGTTTGCAGGGCTGCTCCCAGTTCTCAGCTGGTGTGAACAGATGTTGATCAGCTGAATATTGATTTCCATCAGGTCAGGTTCCAGTTCCCAATGCAGGGATCTCTTCCCTTTGTGTTTGATGTGAAGGGCACTGTTCACCACCACCAAAAAAGGGAAACAGCTCTAATGCATGTTTTTGGGTTTTTTTTTAAAGAAAACTTTAAATTTTGGAGGGCAGTTCTGATAAAGCAGACACTTTTGCCCTTGTGAGTGTTCACTGCTCACTCCATCCCTTTGTAGCACGAAACACACAAATTAAACAGGACTGGGAATTTGGAACAAGCTCAGACTTTAGAACAGATGGAGGGYTGGGGCTAGAACAGACCTTTTCCTATCATCCTCTGTGAACCCACACTCCTTTCCCCTGCACTATCAGGTAGTTTCTTTTAATAAAAAATACGTGAGCAGCATAAAACTTCTTATTGCTGCTTGTTTGAATTGAATTTCAATTCAACAGATTGCCCCAACAATCTGCTGGTTTGGCTGCATGGCATTGATTTCCAGCTAAAACAATCTACACACTAATTACTTTCACAGACAATGATTTCAGGCAATTAAGAGAATTAAGAAAGTGTTTTCATACTGTTAAGAAATACATCTGTGAAGAGCTTTTAAAAGATTCAGCATGAGATGATAAAATTCACTTTGTTTTTTTTCCTTAGATATTAGCAGGGAAAATTATCAGAAAACCCAGTAAATGTTTTATACTCCCCCACCTACCTAGGTAAAACAGCTACCAGAATTGTAAATGCTTTTAAATTGGAGGCTACCTGCTTTCTTCCACAAAACTGCTTTGTGGGTTATTTTTTTCTCTGTAAAATAACCCATTTTTGCTCCATTGTATGGATGAAAAATATATATATATATCTGTTCCATGCATATTCCTGCTGGAGTGCACGTGCCTGGTGATGCTGCAGGGTTTGTCTTTAGCCCTGCCTGCACACAGCTCTGCAGAGCTCATCCCCTCACTCCTCTGGGCAGAATTCAGCACTAAAATGCCATTTGCTGAGGGGTTGATTGGAATTTAGGCAGATTTTGCATATGCAGAGAACAGGGGTGGAAAAACACATGGCATTTCTGTGGGAATGAGGCACAGGAAGGCACCAGAGCTGGAAGGGTCTGTAATTAGCAGACATCACCCTGGTGCAAGGGACACCTCAATTTAAGTGCAAATTATAAAGTTTGAGGAGACTGCCTTAAAAATTACTGAAACATTTCATGATTATGAGGARGACTTTAATTTAGGAGACAATTCCCACACTCCTACGTGAAGGCATCACCATTTTCTGTCTGCCTGTTCCCCTCCTGTCCTTTTTAATAAGACTAAGYTGTGGATTCCAAACATCACTCCTGGCTCTTGTTTTACAAAATGTTGTGGCTAAAAGGGTTCTTGTTCCATCCTGAATTTCATGGATTATTTAAGAGTTAAAAAGAGCAGTGAAAACCTCAGGCCCAGGTTCTCACAGACATTGCCATGACCTCCCTTGCATCCATTTAAAGCAAATATTCCACTTCCTTGGGATTCTGAAAGTGTGTACATTTGACTTCTAAACACACAATAGATGCAATGTTGGAACCAGTTTTACACAGGTGGGACTGCTTTGGTTTTGATGGGGTTTCTCCACATCCACTGGCAGAGGAAGTGAATAAATACTCTGGAGCTTTGAAGACAGCTACAACAGGAACTGACAGAGTCTTCTTTTTGAAAGTGAAGCACAGGAATGAATTTAGAGTGTGTTTTTATATGTATGCATACAGACATGGGGAAAAAAAATCACAGAAAGGGAGAATCTTTTGKTTGTGAAGTCAAAATTCCCTTTACAACCATGACAGATAACCCAGGACTGACARTAGCCATCAATTTGGTAAATACTCTAAAAATGCTTGGGAATATCTTGAAACCTCTCAGAGATCAGTGGGGTGCATTCATTCTCCTCCGTGTTCCACCTGAATCCCTCTCCTCCAGAGATTTTCACAAACATTGAAAAGATTCCTGTCCAAATACAAGCAAAATGAGAACAAACTCATTGAACAGGACTGAAAGAAAAGGAAATAGCTGATTTAATTAGGTTTTTTTGTGATGATTCAGACCAACATAAATCTCAATGAAAGGACAAAAATAATTACAGGTTATTAATGCCAAAGTATCTAAAGCTGAGGAATTTAGTTAGCCTTGAGCACAGTACAKAACACACCCAGTTCTTCTTTCTGTAGATAACATGGTGCATCCACTAATTTAGTTTATGGGGTTTCTTTTACACTTGTAATTATTTTTAATGCTGACACTTCTTTGGCCATAAGGGAAACTGTGCTGAAGCCTAGCTGTCTAAAACGGAGAAGCTTTTTTGTTTTGTTGTTCCTGGAGCTAAAATGGCACGAGTCAAAAACAAATTAAATCCATCATYCTGGCACTGGATGGATCAGGATAGAATCAGTGAGATGCAAACAGAGCTGGATTCCTTTTTTTTTTTTTTTTTCTATCTCAGTAGTGTTTCTCAGCTATGGTTTTGTTTTTAATGTGCCAAAAAGCAGCTCTTCAGTGACAATATTTTATATCAGTGTTATGGTCAAATTGAAGCTCTGGTTTCAAAGGTGCAATTTTTAATGAATTTCTATTTCATGCACATACCTGCCAGAAGCAGTTTAAAAGACAAATATTGGAAAGATAAATAGGATATTTTGCCATTGATAAGAGCTGCAGGACCCCCATCTGGATGGAGTAGATTGAGAGTATGGATTTAAATGATGCATTTTGGTAGTTCAGAAAGAMAAGCATTTTTTCTTGGGTCAGATCTCACTCTCTRKATTTCCCTTTCTTTGGGCTGTAGGAGATGAAAGCTAATGTCCATAGGTAGGTTTCCCCCTCACCACTTAGGGGGTTTCACAGCAGAAAATGATGGGAATATGGGAGTATGAATTAGGTCTCATGTTTCTATATCAGATAACCTACATCTGTGCAGGTGGGAAGCAACAAATTGTCAGATTTTTAAAGCACAACTGGAAAAAGTGAGCACAAAATCTAGGACATGTTCATTATGGAAATAAATTCACGACCAGAGCTGATGATTTCTTATGATTTTCTTTGTCCCCTTCTGTGGTATTTTCCTTCTTCTCTATGAAAGAAGAATCCTTGATGTAACTGTTCCTAACTCAGCTTCCTTTTAGCCATGTATCCTTTGTTATTCACCTGGTGAAGTTTTGTATTTTAGTGAAATCAAATCTGATCCAGAGAAATGATATCAGGGAAACATCTCTGTCTTACCATGATGTTAAAGCAGCACCAAAGAGCCTGTCAGTCTTTGGGGATATCCAACCTCAGAGGAGCAAAATGAGCCAAAATGAGTCACCAAGGGGAGTCAGGAGCATGAGTGTCATTGGCAGAATGAGCCCTGGCAGGGCCCAGCTGAAACCAGAATATTCATTGTGGGGCACAGAGGAAAAGCCTCCTGTGGTCAGGCATTCAGCAAGATCCCAGCTCTGCAACATGGCCAGAATTCCCTGTGTTTTTGGGAGAGGAGGTGGAGGTTTGTTCCCAAATCCCAGCAAAGGGAAACCAGACCTGAGCATCCTGATATGTCCTCCTTTCAGAGCAGAAGCTGGAGAATGAAGTGTATCCATTAAGGGGGCCAGAAAATATGAAAAAACTGACTCCATCTCTCTGAAGACCAGTACTTCACAGGGTGAAATTAAAAAGAGCAGCCACTGCCCGAGAGGAGCAGCCATTCCGTGGATCTGCTTTGGGCAATGAGGAAAGCAGCTCCAGTTCCAAATCTTTCCCTTCAACTGGTGCAAGTCAGGAGAGGGACTTCTTTTTTGACCATGTCTACTTTAAAAATTTGGTCTTCACACTGGAAAATGGAAGTTAGATAAAGATGTTCCTCTCCCTTTGTTATGAATCTGACTTTTAAAGCCTTCCTGCASAGGAATTTAGGCACAAACTGAGCAAAACACAAAACCTCAGAACATGCAAATAAATCAATCATTCCTGTGTTATATATCTTCAGAATACGATCCAAAAACAATTCTGGGTGTAGTTTTCAAACTTCAGCACTGCATAAACTAAATACCCTGCAGCACAATTGGACTGACATGAATTAGAAAGTAAAATAAATACACACTGGGATGTGTCTTTTGTTCCTGCTATTTCACTTTTCCTTTTGCCTTTCAAAAGTTGTATTAGAGCCCATAATACTTGATAAATGAAAATTAGAAATGTCATTTAGAAGAGGGAAGTAATTTAATTTTGTACTGTGCATTTCTGACAGACATCTATGGAAATGTTCTTGCCTATCCCAGAGATTTCCCTCCCCTCAAATATTTAAGCAAGGACAGGGCATGCCTGAAAGATGCATGTAAGAGCCTTTTTTTAATAAAAGAATTTAGCCTCTGACTTTTACAAGCAGAGATTTGATTTCTAGATATGAGTTCTTTGCCTGCTTTTCAGTAAATTTTTCTTTACAGTCATTTGGAACTCTGTACCCAAATCTTTATTGTGCACGACACTTGGAGCTCTCTTTTATTGACTCAGGCTGCTTCTTGCCAAAGTCAAAGGGTTGGAAGCAAGGCCACTGGCATGGGAAGAAATGTGTAAAGAATAAAGCTACTTTGSTTGGAAATAAGAGAATTGAAATGAAATAAAGGAATTGAAGCAGAATAAAATGAACTTTTCCCTTTTTATGGCYGTGTTTACTTCACRGGGAGTAATGACAGACCCAGGCTTAGGGAGAAAAAAAAACAAAGCACCATCAGCTTTCAAGGCAAAATTGAGACAAAATGGACAAGTCTCACCTGTGTGCATGTTGAAACCAAACCAGACTRTGAGTTTCACATTGTTCTAAAACAAAACCAAAAGAGTCTGTAGCTGACTCATTGAAAGACATAGAATTGACACAAAGTCCTGCTCTTACAGAACTCACCCGTGGTATTCATCMCTTTGGRATATACTCAGGCTGGCAAACCTGAAAAGAGACMACACAAACACAATTCCACAGTTTTTATTTTCCTGTTRTTACTCTCTGTGTCTTGGGAATTTTTCTGATTTGTGAAAGTACCTGTACAATCTTACAAACAAGTGTACTGGACCAATTACTCAAGGCAAAGCTGCATAGACAAGTTATTTTTAATGTACAGGTTGGTAAGAAATGAGCTCCCTCAAGTACCTGTGCACTAAACTATCCAGTCCAGCCAGGTAGAACAAATACTGAGTATGAATTAATGTAATTTCTGACACCACATCTCCCCTGCAGAATGGCATTTCTTTGGGGCAGCAATTCAGGAGCAGTTTCTGTTCCCCCTCCCCTCGTACTCACTCTTCTTGGGGGGAGCAGGAAAAGCAGAAACAGTTGCTGTGAAGGTTGAGAGAATAAGGATGGCACTCAGAAATTTTAAAATTATGTTATTCCCTTCACAGGCTGTGCAAGGTGCTGTTCAACCTGGGGAATACTTTGAGGCAAGGCCAAATCACTTCCCATGCTGCATAAGGTAAGAAAAATAAAACAATGAGGACAAAAAAACCCCAAAAAACAGTGGTAAAAGACAAAACCCAATGGGACAAAATCTAAGGGGTCTTCTGTCCAACAGAAGCCTTTCCCCTGCTGTTGTGAGGGATTTTATGCTTCAAGAAATGTGACTCTCTCTGCACTGGCTTCTGCTGTGCTGTGCCATGGGGTGACTGTGAGTGCTCATCCAGGAGTAAATCCTTCACTAGGGAGGTTTAAAAAGTGGTACTAAAGTTTATGCAATAGTAAATAAGACTTAAGGTCGAAACCTAAAGGTTTTATAGACAACAGAAATCAGAATTCTCCTCCATCAGTGGTTTTGGAGTGCTAAAACTAAAAATAACACCTCACAAAGAGCTGCTCTGTTTCTCCCTTTTTTTTTTTTTTTCCTTAGAATGAAAACATTCCATTTAAAATTAACTTGTTTTGACTGAGCAACACAAAGGTAAAACCTGAAAACAAAGYAGTCAGCATTTGGCACTGGTGTTTCCAGCTGAAACTCCTGTAAATATTGCCTGGGCYCATGTGCTGACTCCTCCTGGGTTTGGGAAGGAGGCTTGGGGAGGTTTGTSTCCTCCACCCCAGCTCCCACTGCCGTGGTGGAAAAACAAACTGGATGTGCAGCACACAGGAACCCAGCCAACTGCACCTGGAAAAGGGAAAAAAAAATCATGTTTTCAAAGGGAAATASGTGTAATCCATGAGCACAGGGCTCTGCAAGCACCACCACCAGAGATCAGGTGGTAAAATGTGTGTGGAGAAAAACARGAGTTAACAGTAATGTCATTATTTAATACAGTGAGGAGCTTCATCCCACAAGGTCCAGAGGGCCATAAAATGTGATTAACATTAATAGAATTAAAGACAATTTGTGTCTTTCAAGACTGAAATTCATGCTCTTACAACTGTAGCCTTAGGATTTTGATAGRAAAATGAAAGACTGGAAGTAGGATGGTTCATGTGAAGATTCTTTTGTTCAAGTCAGTGACATCTAATAGCCCAAGGAAGAATGAAAACTACATTTTAATGAGAAATAACTTATCATATTAGACAGAGGAAAAGGGAAAATAAACCTTCTTTTTTTWAAAAAAAAGAAGCATGGAAATTAAAATACATAAATTGAAARKATGTGATTTCCTGGGAGGAAAACAAACWGTGCTTGGGTTTTTTGTTTGCTTGGGTGTTATGATTCTTACAAAGAGGAGCAATTGTATCATTTTGCATTTTAACACTGATTAGTTCTCCTTGTCCCAAACAAATGGTTGGAATTGTGCACAGATGAAATGGAAGGGTTCATTCTTACAGAGATGCAGTTGTGTGCAGGGCATTTTTAGCTCAAAGAGTGATAAAAAGCAAAYTGAATATGCAATGAACAAATGAAAGTGAAGAAAGGTCTTTTGTACTCTTGATTTATCTTTACATTAAATCTCTTTTTTCCCAAGAAGCGGATGCAGCATCAGTTACAGCTCTATCTGAATATTCTCACATTTTTGTAGAGCAGCCAAAGAATATACAGTTTATAGAAACCTCCAGAAGTGCTTCAGGTGAGATGACAGATACAGCCACGACTTCCTACCCCCAGCTCCCCCTCTGCCTGACAGCCAAACCAAGCAGCACAGAGTGGGAAACAAACCAAAACAAAACAAAGCAACAGATGGGTTCACAGCTGCACTTTGTATTCAGGAAGGTAGAATGTCAAGAAAAGCTGTGCCTGGGCTGAAACTCCCACGGAATTAAATGGAAACTCGATTTCACTGCGTCAAGTGCACCCGAGGCTTTCATACTGTAACAGAAATACTTATTATAAAGGCAAAAAAAAAAGTCTAAAATATTTTATTTGTTTAAAATGGCTTCACACTRACAGGTTTTAATTAGATATTGGGAAAAATTTTAAGGAGGCCCTGGCACAGGGTGCCCAGAGAAGCTGTGGCTGCCCCTGGATCCCTGGMAGTGCCCMAGGCCAGGTTGGATGRGRCTTGGAGCAATGTGGGATKGTGGAAGGTTCTTTAATCCCTTCCACCTCAGGCCATTCTGTGATTCTGTGACACTGGACCACAAAACACGATTTTCAGGGAGCTGGGTTAAATTTTCTTGCACAAATATTTATCCAGAGATGGAATCCAAAGCTCCTCTCTCCCCGCTGCGTGGTTCTTTGCCTGTAGCAATTTTTAATTTTTTTTTTTTTCAGGCATGAAAAAAACCATCAGAGTTTATGATGAATTCATGACAGGGTTACTCAATTCAGGTGCATGAAAAGAAATACTGCTTCCTAATTTTAGCATGGTGTAGGTGGGAATATCTTGGTTGACTTCATCAGGTTTTGGAACCAACTGTTGAGAAAAGTATGGGATGGCAGTGAGGACTGAGCCTCACAGAAACCTTGACCTGCAGCATGGATAGGTTGAAGGATTTGCTAAGCCAAATAACCATTTTAATTTAATCTCCACTAGAAAAAATAGGAAAAATTAAATGCTTGCCAGATGGTGAAAATATGTTAAGCTTCAAAGAAGTAGGAATCATTAAATGCAACTATGAAAAGGGGGTTTTAGGTTTGAATGGTATGCCAGTTTCAATATAATAAAACATACATATATAATCCTATTAAAGCCTCATTTGAAAAAAAATAAATATAAAAGGATTCCTTTGAATAATGCACAATCTTAGGTCACATTTTTTCTCCTGTATATTTATTTTCATTTTAATCAAGGCTGCCACAGTGAGAAAACTTGGTCAGGTTTTCAGTGCACATCCCCTATTTCAACTTTCCACACAGGTAACATCAACATGAACCAGGCTTTGAAGAGAAAGAGATGAAAACTGAAAACCAAATACTCATAAATAGTGGTCACTCCATAACCAAAAGGAATATTAAAACCAAGGCTACACCAAGGACTCACCTATCTTTTCCACAACTTCACTGTGTAGAAATTGAGGAAATAAAAAGGAAAACCTGAGCCTCTCTCTGCCTTTTCAGTCCTACTGTTCTYACAAAGGAAACTGAGAATCCAGATCAAGGAGTAATTCTGGTRTAAATCCTGTAAAGGGCTTGCCAAAATGCAGCCACACACACTAAATACCCACAGTCCAACACCCACAGCCCCCTCCCTGAAATCTCCCTGTRATAAAGGCACATGAATACTTGTGGAAAGGGCAAGGAAAATAGCAGTGAGGAGGGTCACAGCTGATGGCAGAGAGGAGCTGTAGCCCTGTGCAACACTTGGGGTGGTTTTTACAAGGTCCCTTTGAGTGCAGGGCCTTTTTAGGATCGATTGGGGGTTTTTTTTCCCCCCAACAGTAAATATCACAAGCAAAGCAAATATYACACACTGCTCTCCTTGATTGTTCCTGTTATTTATTCTCATGGGGTGRTGCAGGGACACCTCAAACAGAACAAATTGCCATGATACAGCTGACCAACATACAAAAATACCAGTTCTGTCCCAAGCATTTCACAGGCTAAYTTCTCATTTTCATTGGAAGAGCCACCATTAACCTTCAGGATTGAAGAGTGTGGCCATTTCCCAAGCTGCTGGAAATGCTACTGAACTGCAAAGCCTTCCTCCTCCTCCYGGACTTTTATCCCATAATAAATATCAGAAACAGACTTCAAGATAAAGCAGTGCTTCCTTTTTTAGTGTTATCAGCTCTGTCAGTGATTCCATCACTAAGGGCACAKTTCTGACTCTGCTTTTGCTCAGGTTTGGGATGATTGAAGAGGCTTGCACAGCAGCACACCCTCTCTGCTGAGGGCACTGAACTCAGTCCTGCCTGTCCTGCCTGGGGAAAACCTGCCCCTTGCATTTTACCCACAGTTTCTRGAAGGTTCTCTTTGAGCACATTTGGTGCCCTTTAGATTCAAGTGACTGCAGAAGTGCAAAATATTATCATTTCTTACTGCTGTTAAATAACAGATAGAAAATCCTCCAGGAGAGAGCATCTGTGCATCTCTCCCTCAGCATGCAYCAAGCAAAGAGCTGCACTGGGTGTCCCAGCAGCACAAAAAAAGTCAAGTTCCCAAAAGTTCAGTCAAAATAAAAGTTGGCTTTCCAGAAGGAATTTTTCAAAAGTCTCTCAAATATTGATTTGGGTGATTTCCTTTCCCCCAGGATGTGCAGTTTATTTATCAAAGTGCAGTCAGCATCTGAGTACATGATGCTGGTTTTGGGGATGGCTTTTGTTTAGGTTTTTGGGGGTTTTTTGGGTTTTTTTTTACCTCAATATCACTGGTGAAACTGTTTGCTGACACCTGCTTTCATGCACAACAATTTTCTTTGATCCATTTGGAGCTGAGCTTCTTCCACAAGGAAGGATGGCTTTGGCTGTGTTTGGTATTCTGCATTTTAAACAGAGAGGGGAAAGGCTSAATATCCACAGGTGATGGAGGAATCTAAAAGTTAAACCTTTAATCAGATAAACTGAAATATTAGCTGGGTGTTGCAACCAAACTCCCACATGATTCAGAGCATTTGGGGTTTTTTTTGTTCTAAAAAACATGAAATTCTCCACAGACAGTGTGCAGGATCACGTTTTACAGAGTGCTGGAAAAAGCTACCTTTTTTAATACTGTCCTTTGTGATTAATAACATTAAACTGTATTCATCCAGGGACACATAACCTCCAATAGCCATAATTGGAAAATCCCTGGGAAAAAAAAATGTCACAATTGTCCTGCACACAGAAACGTCAGCCAGCAGCCAAAATTGCCTTGAACAGCAGCTTCCCACAAGGGTTAAAGGAGCTATAAAAAGCACTGCTTGGACCTTCTGACACCCTGCTAATTAGCTCCTTCTGTGGATGGGTTGTATGAACTTTGCAGGGCCATGCAGTAAGTAAGAATTAAAAACTCCAGACTTGCAGTTTGCCAGCTCRTTCTGATTTACTCACTTGCAAAGCAGAATATCAGTGGAGCCTGTATTTTGGGAAAGTGCCTGCTCCAGTTCCCATTTTGCTTCACTGGCTGTTCAGGATAAGAAAAGAACACCATGAGTTTCTAGATAAAGTATGTAAACTACTGATCTGACTGCACAAAACAATCTCTCAGGGAATTAGCAGCCTAGAGGGTGGAAAAAAACCAGCAAAAATTAACATTAGCAGCCAAAAATGAATGGCAATTAGTGGTAAAGACTAAATAAAGCTAAGGAGAAGGAAATGTGCTGACACTCTGGACTACTGCTGATATTTCCCACACACTCCACTGCTGGTGGGAAACTCCTGCATTTGCTTATAAATGCACCCTCTATAACCTAAATAATACAGAGAGCAAGCACTGAAATCCATTGTTTCTATGAGCACCACAGCACCTGAGAAAAGAAAAAACCTCAAATACAGCTCACTTTTAATTCCTTTTACAAATGCTGTGAATTATTTAACCTATTTTTTTTGGGGGGTGGGGGGATAGAACATTTGAAAATGTTTTTCTAACATGAATGGCTCATTTCAGAGCTGGTCTCTAAACAGGGAGTGCTGATAACATCCCAAGTTTCACATGCTGTTGGGAAGATAATCTCCACAGCTGGAAGGATGAGCTGCAGCTCCAACAAGTAACAAAAACCTGAAACCTTCCTGCAGCTGTGCTGCTCTGAGGCAACCAGAAA
>CADDXX010000306.1:585811-607097 GCA_902810485.1 Alauda arvensis | reverse complement strand
GGAAAGGAAAGGAAAGGAAAGGAAAGGAAAGGAAAGGAAAGGAAAGGAAAGGAAAGGAAAGGAAAGGAAAGGAAAGGAAAGGAAAGGAAAGGAAACTGCATACATGTTGGAGGGACAACCAAGGTAATGCTGGATTCTGCACTGGCTGATCAGGATGGCTCAATATGGATGAAGGGCAGGATGAGACAGCACACCTGAGTTTCCTGGATGCTCACCCTTGGTCTCTGTTCATGAAATTTAGGCAAGCAGGCATCAGAAGGAAGAGCTTCTCCATGCAGTGCAGATCTGCTGTGGAAGCCTTTGCACCAGTGTCAAAAGTCTTTAAGAGTTAGAAAAGTGGCTGCTTTAATTGAGAAAAGAAAAATCAGAGAGGAGGGCTTAGGAAGCCCAGAGGAACAGGATCTGATTTCTGTGAGGTCCCTGGGCATTAAACTGTTGGAGGTTAGGAAAGGACTCCTAAGAAGCACTGCCACAATCTTTCTGTGCTCACTAAATCTTTTCTCTCAGCCACACTTGGAGACAAAGCCCTGGGTTAACTGGGCCCCTCACCTGCTGCAGCTGTACCTGTGTTATGTCAGATTCCCCTCAGTCCTGTAACTGCCTGCATGAAGAGGGAACACCAAAATAACTTGACATAGCAGATATTTTTTTAAATGAAGTTTAGCAGCTGTAAACATGGGGCAACATGAAATGGTGCCCTGGGATTGACTGGTGTTCTCCACAGTGATCACAGAATTACCTGCAAAAATGTGTTGAGAGAGAAACATCCAGACACAGGMACAGAGCTTGGAAAATGAGACACAGAGATCTTCAATTCCAGTCCCCTAATATTCTAAGGACTATKTCACATAATCCCTTTTATAAACTGTTCAGGCTTCATTATGATTAAATTTATTTGCCTTCATTTTTCCTGGAAAGCCGTTCCAGAGCTTCGCYGCTCTGCTGATTAGAAACCTTTTAATTTCCAAGTGAAATTTAATATGACAAGTTTATACTGTTCTGGAGAAGTGTTACAGTTGCTCCCCACACATACATCACAGAGCAAATACCAACAAGGGAAAAGAGCAAGTTAAAAACAATAATAGCACCAAAGCGTTGCTGGCCGAGAAGTTTCCTCCAATTTCAGATGCAGATCCCACTGCAACCTTTAATTCTCTGGTAATAAGCTACTACTGAGGGAACTCAATCTGTTCAGATCAGCTCTGGTTTATATCTACAAGTGCATAATAACCTCTTTCCCACTAATGAATCACTGGGGCTGTCATAACTCTAATGAACACATTTCTGTCTGAAGGTGTTGATAATCTAAAAGCGCTCACTCGTTTTTTTCCTGCCTTGAATGACTCTGGAAGTGTAAGCACATCTCCAGAGAGTTCATCTGCAGGGGCTGAGCCAGAGACAGACCCCTGGGCCTGGAGAGGAGGAGTGTTTGTGTTCMCAGCCCCTGGAGCAGCTGTGTCAGCTCACAGGGACAGCACTCTCACACTCTCACACGCCCCAGGGTGCGACCCTCGCGGAGGTTTGGGGGTGAGGGATGCCCCAAGTCGGGCTGGAACAGCTTCCCAGCAAAGTGGCAGAGCCACCATCCCTGGAGGGATTTAAGGCAKGAAGTTGTGTCTGTCAAAGGCCTGGTTTAGTGCTTGGCAGTGCTGGGTTTAAGGTTGGACCTGATGATCTCGAGGGTCTCTTCCAACCCAACCGATCCTGTGGTTCTGAGGCTGCTCAGCCACAGACCTGCAGATTCCATTTTGCCTCTGATTCAGGTCAGCCATTTTTCATGGGACAAGGATTGTTCCTTCCACACCAGTAGAGTGTTGGATTTGGCCAAAACCTATTGATCACTACAAAGACATAAATGTAAGTGGTGCTTGCAGCTCGTTTGCTTGAATTTGAAACCCATGGCTTTGTTGTGGGGACTTTTGTGTTTTTCCAAATACAGCCAGGAGAGGTAGGTGACTCAGTGTTCCCCCCAAACCGGCTATGGTCAGCCCCTTTCCAGAAATAACCAGGAGTAAATGACTTTTAGCTATAGTTCCTGAAATTTAAAAATCATTTATGAGTCTTTTTACCATGTGTTATTAAAAAAAAAACAAACCCATAGTATACAACATTTTTAGGACAATGGAGCAAAAGAAAAAAGTCCTCTAATTCTCACCATGAGGTTCAACAATTTATTGTTTTCCATGCCATTTCTAGCAATAACTGGAGGCAGATAATTTTGGAGGCAATTAACATTTCATTACCACTTTCTCACAGATTTACTGGCCAGGAGAAGAGTGACTTAGAGAAACCAAGAAAACACAGTTGTTGTTTGAGTCCTRTCTCACAGAAATTGCATTTGTCCCCTCAGCTGATTCAAACCTCACTTGGTACCACGTGTATTTCATTGTGTCCCACAGCCCTMTCAGCCCTTCAGACCCATTCCCCTTTGGTTTATCCCATGCCAGTGGTGTCCAGATTCAGTCCTTCAGGACATTTGGTCAGGCAATGAGATTTCCCCTAAGGACAGGCTTTTTTTGGATGGTGATGAGTTGAATTTTGTTGCCTAAGTCATCCCTCTCCTGGCTGGGTGCATGGGAAGGGGGTAACCAGGGCTGGTGATAAATCTCCCTCCTGCTTCAGCTGTCTTGGAAACTCTTCAGTCACCACTGAGGATCTGCTGTGTCCCTTCTGTGGTGGCACATTTGATCAGTCTGACAGATCACAACTCCCTTTTCCATAGGGAATCACTCCTTTTATTGGTGTGTAAAAGCAGCACATTGCTTTACATCCTCACCCAAGAGGCAGCAAACACCTTTTTTTCTTATTTTGGTCCAAAAAGAAATGGTACCCAGGGCAGTGGCAGCTGCAGGTGCCTCTCCAGCTCCCTGCAGCAGAGATTTTCCAGGCTCAAACCCTGATCCTGAGAGAAGCAGATTATGGCAGTGTCTTTCACTAGCTCAGATGAGGGAATAAGAGTAGCCAAGTGCTACCAATTATATTTCAACACAAAGCAGTACCCACTTAAGWGTAAGCTAAAGGCCACAGCTCTGTTGTTAACAGGGGTGTTCTCACAAAAAAAAGAAGAAAAAAAAAGCTTTGAACACTCTGGGAGCATTAAAGGGAAGATGTCTCGCATGTGCAATTACTCAACACATCTTTAAAACTGCGAACACTTGTTCACATGTGGGGAAAATTAGAGCTGTGAGCACTTGGGGAAAAAAAAAATCCCACCTGGCAGGCACACTCTTTTTCACTTTAGAGTTTTATAGGAGTTCTCAGAGCTTGTTGGTCCGGTGAGAGCTGAAGCAAAGTCAGGGGAGGAAACTGCAAGGGAAGGAAAAGAAAATGCTGAGAAATCTGCTGGTTTTGTCCGAAGCTCAACAGGTTTTTGATTCTTCCTGTCTGCTCCACCCTCAAAGAGAAATAAAGTGAAATTAAAACAGGCATCTCTAGGTCTAAATATAAATATTGACAGTGCCTTGGCCTCTTTCTCCACTGGCTTGGAGTGCTGAGGAGTTTGCAAGATTTTCCACCCTGTCCCACAGGTGGGTTTGCTCAGCAGTGTTCAGCAGGTCTGAGCTGCTCTGGGAAAAAAGGTGCAGGATCCAAAAATTCCCTGAGGATTCGTTTCTCCTGTGTCGTGTAACATTGGCCATGARCTCCAATAATCACAGAGAGCTGATGCCCTCCTTGCACAGGCACCACAGCTGGGTAACTCACACTCAGATTGTTATTTCCAGGGGACAAAAAATGTAACTAATTAGCCAAGAAGCTTAGTCAGGAGCACAGATTTATAATAGATCCTCCAGAAATTTGTGAACACACCAAGAATTGGGTTTATGTCRTATCTTTTCTGAATTTCCTCACAGTGTTCCCCACTGTACATCTCCTTCCATCATCTCAGGGAATGCCTTTTAACTGGTTTGGATTTGCATTTACTGTCCTGTCTCTCTGTGTCTTGATTTACTGAGAGCACTGAGAGTAACACAAGGACACCAAACCATGTGGAAAAACAACCAGGCATTTATKTGGCTCTCTCAATTTCCCATTTTCCAAGTCAGGTCTAGAAACTTGGGCTTAGGTGTCCTAGCAGGCACCCAGGAGAAGAACACACCCAGGACAGGAAAACCACCTTTATTCCACCTAAGGGAGAGATCCTTTTTTCACTGACTCTTTGAAATAAATTTGGGACTGGAGGCAGTGTTGTTTTCATGGCCATGAAAAYTCAGAACTCCCATTTTCCTGAAGAAAAATAAGAAGTAAACTGGGCCGTGATGAAATCACGGATTTAATCCCTTTTTCCAGTTCAGTAGCCATTGCCTCAAACAAAGAGCCCATTTCTGGTGGGAGCACTCAGGTGGAGACTCCAGGCCCTGGGTTTTGGCAGATCCCCCCAGGTTAGGGATGCACACACCACAGARTGAACTCCCCCCACTTCTCCTCCATGTAAACACTGACAAAGTCATCACTGCACCCAGTTCAGCTGGATTTCCTGCCACATGCARAATGACACTTTAAGCAGCCTCTTAAGCTTTTTGAAGACTTTGCAAGGAAGCAAAGAGCTGTGTGGGGCTTAGCTGAGATGAGGAGAGGCATTTGGAGCCAAAAGGCACGGAAAGTGTTGACAGTTTAAAGAAAGAAGGAAGTTGGAGAACAGATGAGATCTGACTAATATTTTTTTGGTCCATCCAGAGGCTTGTTACAATTACCCCTTAATTTTCCCTCAGGGACTCATTACAGYCCAGATAGCGATATCTGCCTACTGTTGGTCTTCCTTTCTCCCTTCTAATGACAAAATGCTGATAGCCAGACATCATTCCAAACACATTTAGATGTAATGTAATAACTTGGAAGAGCATCTGTGGCAGAGAGAGGCAATTTGATGGGCTATGTTAGCCAGAGAAACTAAAAAGTRCTATCCCTGTTTAACATTTCCAGTCTGGAAGTGGCCTGGGCAATAACCACAGTGATAGGAGAGCTCTAACAGCTACCATCAAAATRCAGAACTTTTATGTTGGGGCTAATTAGGTGATAAAAGTCGAGTTCTGTACTGTTACTTCTCTGCAGYCTGCCACTGTTTAATTCATAGTGGAGCACACACAGCTGCATGAAAGGCAGATAGGGAGGTGTTTCTGCAAGGCARCATGACACAAATGCTTGTCCCACGTGAAAGGGCCCTTGTAGCAGGAAAAAGAAGGCTCYACCAAGTCCTTGGGAAGGAGCAAGCCCCAGCTACAAGCTCCCTTATCTGAGTTGTCAGCACAGAAAGAAGAGCTTTGAGCACTGATTCTTTACTGTGGAAATTTCAGAAGTGATGACATACGGAGGGGAGTCGTGTTTCTTCCCCTGGGACTTGTTTGTAATGCCAATTTACCAGATGATGTGGCAATTACACCGAGTTTGGTCACACAGAAACGTGTTCTTGGATGTGGGTATATTGCTAACAGCTGTTGTTAGTATCAAGGAAAATTTGCATTGCTGAAAACTAAATCCGAGTTAAAACCGAACACTCGCAGCCATAAAAAGTGAAATAAGAAAATCAAGGCAGCTCAGAAACCCTGCAAACAGACAAGGGCCCTCTGTGTTGGTTCATTCATTAGTTTTACTGGTTTTAAATGTAAATGGATCACAAGACTTGGTATTGTGCTGTGCCAGAGGAAATCCCATGCCTAACCAGCAGTAAATTCTTTTTCCATGTGACATTTGAAGATTGTGGCTCAGAACCCAGCATCAGACAYGCTGAAAGATTTTGGAAACATATCACTGCAAAACAAATTGCACCAAAAAGAAATTTGCTCCTCTCTCCCTTTCAGAGACTTAAAAATGGATCTTTTGAAGTGAAAACATGGAAATTTCTTCATCAGCAGTAGTCAGATTTCATTGCCTTTATTTCTATTCTGTTTTTTTCCAATGTCCCACTCTGTTTTTCTGCATCACTCGAAGCAAACAGCATCTCTTTAATAGAGGCTTTTGTAGTGGACCTAGATAATTTCTGTCCTTCTCCCCACATCTGCTCCCCATCTTTTCACCCCCCAGCCTGGATTGACACTGGGGTTTGCCCTGACCCAGGTACAGCACCAGCTCTTGGCCTTGTTAAACCTCATGAGGTYCCAAGCTCCCACTTTTTGGGCTTGTCCAGGTCCCTCTGGATGGCATCCCATCCCTCAGGTGTGTCAGCAGCACCTCTCTGACCTCTTGGAGTCATTGCAAATTCACTGCCCTGGATTGTCTGTGCCACTAATGAAGATATTAAATAGAAGATATTAAATAGAAGATATTAAATAGAAGATATTAAACAGAAGATATTAAATATCCCTGCACCTCTTGGCACACTGTAAATCTCCTGCTACTGAACACTCTGTGATCCCTGGCATCCATAATCCAAAATTAGGGGATTAGCCATAATTCCCTGCCAAAGAACAGGGTGTTTAGGTATTTCTTGTTGGTTCAGGACAATTACACTGGGAAGTGATGGCTGCTTTCCTGACACTGRTGGCAGCCTGCCCAGTGGGCCTGGGGGTTCACAACTATCATTGTGCAAACCTATGAACACCTTTGACAAAATATTTAATAATTTMAAAAGAAATACTTCATAAAGAGATCTTGAAATTTTATTTCACTTTTTTTTTTTAGCTTCTTCTGTCCAGTATTTATCCAAACCCCACTGGAACAGCTCAGTACTTGAGTTCAGAATTGCTGCCAGCACCTTGAGTGCTCTGCATTCAGGCTGTTCATCCTGGCAAAATGACTCCCTCAAGCACATCCCTGCAAAGCTGCAGCTCCCTGTGTGCCCTGTACTCTGCCCCACAGGTTATTGGGGTTGAACATCACCCCAGTTTGGGGTTTTGGGGAGTTCTGGAGCAGAGAGAGACCCACCAAGGGCAGGAAAAGGTCCCACTGCGCAGATTTTGCTCGTGAAGTCAAAGAGAAATGAACAATTCTCAAACAGTAGACATCTAAAGGCTGGAAGGAATAATTTCTAAATATTASTCAGACCAAAAACAACACGCCGCTGAAATAATGAGGGTATATAAGAAAGCAAGAAAAGCCAAGAAATTCAAAGCTGAAGCTAAAATTCCACTCTCAATTTAGGACTGTTTTCTTTTTTAAAGAATAGTGTTCAACTTGGTTGGGGCCATATAAGGTTGTTCTCTTAAGGTTTTACAAAATACTCTCAAGAAAAATTTTTTTCTTTATTTTCTCTCCTTTTTTTTTTTTGGTTGGTTTTTCTTTGTTTGTTTTTATTTGTTTGTTTGTTGGGGTTTTTTTTTGGTTTTTTGTTTTTTTGTGGAGTTTTTTGGTTTTGTTTTGTTTTTTAATAATTCTTCTGCAAATGCAAAAAAGGACCAAACCATCAGGGATTTGAACTTCAGATGTGTTACTTGCCTGGCTCCAATCTTCAGTCATTACACCAGGCTGCAAAACACAGATGARAGCCTCCTGAGCCTGCAGTTGATGCTCAGAGGGAGAAAAGGCAGCAGCTGAGAGCGGAGCAGGCAGAGCCAGGGCTGGGGGTGTCACTGCACTGGGGATGCAAAGGGAGCACAGGGGATTTAAACTCCAGCAGAGAGCCCCCAGAGCAGCAGGGAGAAAGAAATGCAGGTGACAGCAGCAGGTGTGTGAGCTTTCTTTGAAGGAAGAGAARGTCTTGTTAGCCCAGGCTGCAGGTTTAGTGGGAATAGGTGCCAATAACACACTGCAAACTCCAGGGGCTGCTTCCACCAGAGCAGGGAAAAAATCCTGTTCAACCYTTCTCCATTTCTCTTCTTCCTCCTGAGCAGGAGTGAAGGAATTTTGTCTGTATTTACCTTACAGTCTGCAGGCTGATTTGTATTTGCACAAGGCCAGACACGGGTGTGTTTACTCTCCTTGAGCTGTTTGCAAACAGYCCCTTGGATTCTGCAGGGCTGCTCCTGAGCACCAGGAATCACACCAGGASACTCCAGCAGGACATCTCAGAGAGCTAAGAAAAGGCCTTTCTTTTCCATTTTTCTAGCCCTTTTTTCTTTTCCTTTTTCTACCTCTTTCTCCTTTTTCTGTTTGTTTTTCCCCTTTTCCTGTTTTTTTTTCTGTTGGAAGGTTGGACTCCACGCTCCTTATTCACCCTTCCCAACTCGAGATACTCAATGATTTGACAATTCTGCCACTTCCAGCAGCTGGATTTTTTGAAAAGTAAGGATGCTTTTCACCCCAGCACCAGGATGAAACCCCTGAATGCCAGGGATGGGTGGGGAAGCATCTGAGCATCCCCTGCCCCCATGGAGAGCATCCCATCCCTGTGCTTGGAAAGGCTCCAGATCCCTGCGGGAAGGGATCCTCCCTCCCGGGCACAGCCCCTGCTTGGAACCCGTTCTCTCCCTGCCCCTCTGGCCTTCTCTCTGCTCCTGCCAGCCTGRAGGCTGCCGGCTTTCCCCGAGCACAGAGGGCGGTGCTGCAGAGCTGTCCCTGGAAAAGCTTTGGGAAAAGGTGAGCGCTTCACCATCCAGAGCTGCGTTTGTGCAGCGGCACAGCTGGAAACACCGGGAAAGCCGTGCTGAAAGCCACCAACACAGGCTCATGCATCAGTTATGGACATCTCTAATATTGCTTTTGGTTTCTTTTTTCCTCTCCTTTTCCGAGCAGAAAGTTGTTGAAGCACAAATTTGGTTAATAAAACAAATCCTGCGTCACCGCTCCAGGACTGACTTTGTTGCTGTATCGACATTGAAAAACATCAATTCCTTGACATTTTAGAGGATGAATGGGGAGTTTGTAATTAGGTTTMATTTTTAATCATAGAAAGTTTTCAGAATTAAAGAATGTACCGTGTGCCCGGGGGCTACCTGCCTGTTTTACTGTCGAATTACCTCGAATGCAGCCACTGAAATGCAAGGAGAGAGCACTTGCACAAAGCAGCACGAAATGTCTGTCTTAGTCCGTCGTTCATTTGGCTCTCCCCACAGAACAAGAAGTGCTTTTCATTCAGGTGTGTTTATGATGAGTAAACTTGACCAGATGTTAAACCTCCTTTGTATTTTAAAGTGTTTTATGGCCCACATTAGCCGGCTGGAAAAGGGCAGATCATTTACATCCCCCTGGACTTCTTTTCAGCTTCAAATTCCCCAGAGGGGCACGGGACTATATGAAAATACAGAGGGAGAAATGAACTATTGCAAATGTAACAATGTGCAAATCAAATTGCTTTGATTTACAGGATGGTTCCTGTAAATATTGAAGGTTATGAGGCTGCAGGTCCACTCCCTTACCCACAAGGGAGATCAGAGCAATAATTGAAAGCTTTTCCTTGCAGGAGCAGTGCTGATGATGCACACAGGTGAGAAAAGAGCTGTTGGCTTTTCACACACACCCTGACACACCAGTGTTCCCACACTTGGAGGCTCACCCCTCTAGATGTCATTACTGAGGGATGTTAAAACACAAATCTCAAAGGGGTTCAGGTCTTTTCCCCTACAGAATTAACTGCTGGTATTAAACAAGCAGTTCTGGGATTTCTGCAGAAAAGAAAAATAAAAAAAACATCCAAAAAAGAAAAAAAAATTGAGGTACAATTTTTTAAAGGAATTTTGGCATCCAGGTGCTCTAAAAATGATTGGCAGCCCTGAAATCTCTGAGCTTGAAGCCTTCCCTTCAATGGTCAGCACAGCTGAGAGCAGAATGAGGGGAAATGCAAAGCCTCCACCTCAGACCAGTCTGACCTGGATGCCCCAGTGCTGCAGCTCAGCCCATGGGCTCCACGAGAGATTTCCACAGTGCAAAGCACATTTCCAYCATGCAGAGCTCAGCAGCAGGCTGTTTTACTGTATTGCTGTGAAAACTCTGCTAAAAATACCTCATTGCAATTATTTTTCTCACTGAAGCTGCTGGGACCTTTGATCAATTTGGATCCTTTTGTGCCTCCGCGCATGAGAAATCACACAATTTATGGGAATAATATTTAATTRTTGCTGCTGGAATTTCTGCAGTACCGTGGCTGGAGAGGAACTTTCTACCACCCAAAGAATTTGCATTTTAGACATTTCATTTTACAAACAGAAGTAGAGCTTAAAAAAGCTCCCTTTGAAGTTAAAAGAAACAGCAATCTTAATTTTGCTTTATGTATGCAAACCACTGACAAAGTAGCCTTTGAAAGAACCCCACTGGTAAGAGGCAAATCCTCCCTCCACATCATTTTAGAGAGCTTTGTTTTCCCACAGTCTTTTCTAGAAACATAAATCAGWGTTCCTCTCACTCAGCTGGGACCAGGAGCACCTCAGGAAAAGCAGATATTCACAATAATCTGTAGAAAAGAACTTTACCTCCATTCCAACCACTGGGATTGAGCAATAAAGAAAAATATCACACAAAAAAGGCATAATAGTTTATAAATTCATTTACACAGATTAAAGAGCTGTTGAAAGAGAAATCAAATTAATGGAATATTAATCTCTGTCTTAGGCAATAATAGCAGATGTTCAAGCTGTWAGGGGAAAATCTTATTTAACTCAGGTAAATTGCAGAAACTCATTTATTGGTAAGCATCTCTGAGTATCTATGTGACTGCTGAGGTAAGACATGGATGTTCTGGTATCTATGATATTTGAAATCCTACATCAATTATTATTATCACCATCATTATGATATTTTTAGCACCTAAAACACTGAACATCACAGGGCAGATTTACCTCCAAGGCTACTGTTTTCAGACTCATTTTAGTATTTTAGCTTTTAAACATTATAAAATATAAATATTTTAGCTTTTATATAKTCTATATTATAATTATATAATTATATATTATATGTATTTAGCTTATAAATATAATATATATATTCACAACATTATTTTATCACTGGTAATGCAATAATAGATAAACTCGTAGTGAAGAAATCACAAGACTGCTGCAAATTGTATTCATGATGACCTTTGAGAGTATTTTATCCAGTAAATAAATAAAAACAAGTCTGTTTCCACAGTCCCAACACTCCAAGAAAAATTTCCACCCTGGCAGCAGTGCAGRTGATGATACAGAGAAAGATGAAAAAAGATTATTTAAATCTGAACTGTTGCAAGAGTTACCACTTCTACAGAAACATGCTGACAATTTGACTCTCAAATTAGAGTTTTATTGTTTTTTGGAGTTTTTTGTCTGCTGTTCAAAAAAAAAAACGGCTTGCAAATTAAAGGGTCTTTAAAGCTTGGTAGAATTAAGGTAATTGCTAGACAAAAAGCAAAAATTAGCATCAAGAACTTTTGAACCTGAGGAGAGTGAGAACAAAGAATTTAGAAATGAGGAGCTAAACCCATCAAAGAGAGAACAAAAGGCTCTTGTCCAAGAATCTCATGGTTCTCTGGGGCTTTTGAGATGGTTTAGGGATTTTTAGCTGTTTTCTAATGCTGAAGAACCCTCTCAGGGAGGGTGTTCTCACCAGCACTCACAAGTGTCCCTCACCCTTGCAGGTGCTCCAAGGTGGGAACCTCAAATCCATCAGAAAAGCACTGGCAAGGACCAAGGACTGAAGAAAAGCAGTTTCCCACCTAATTCAGGAATCTCAAGAAGATTTTCCCAGAGGTTTATCTCCATAAAATCCCCTGCATTGACACTGCAGACATTTCTGAGCTGCTGCCACTGCTCTTTCCCACCACATCCATGGTGCCTTGTCCACAAATATAATGGGACATGAGATAAGAAAAATAACCCTTTTTTTTTTTCCAGACTACCACCTTTGAATCCCAAACTCAGGCCTCCTWACTTTGGTAAACATGTCACAACATTCTTCTCCTTTGGTTTTTTTTTCCTCTTTATCCAGAAAGGGAGTAAATATCTTCAAAGAAAATTAAAAAAAAAAAAAAAATCTCCCAGTCTTAAGGTCCTTAATTTTCTGCAGTTTGCATGAAGTTTGGAGATTTATGGTTGTTATTAAATATAACAAAGGCGACCTGGCAAGAGGTCCACCCATCTGCACAATGGAGCTGTAACACTGAGAACACATCATTATTATTATTATTATTATTATTTGCCTTTTAATATTATGATTTTATTAACTTAGAGAACATGCTTTGAAATCATGCCAGAATTCACATTAAATCCCTGAAATGAATAAAATGAGTGAGACAGAGATAGCTCTAAAGCAGTTCTGTTGCAGCCTCAAGATGAAAGCACTGAAACTTTGGACCCTTTGGAGACTTCTTGCCTCCAGCCTGTGTGTGAGGGATTATGGGGGAGAAAAAAAGCTTTTTTCTTATTCCCACTGGTCTAGAAGTTGTTGGAAAGGGAGGATAACTTGTGATGTGGTTCAGCACAAATGCTGCTGAGATGACTGCAGGTCATTTTTGGGTCGTGGGCTGGCTGAGGTGGTTCCATGTTCATTAGAGGGATAACTCAGAGATGTGGATAACAGGAGAACAGAGTGAAGCTTATCTGTGGGATTTATTRGGCACTTCTGCAAAAAAGCAATGCCAAGGGAAGCCACCAGACCCAGCAGCTTCAGACTGATAGGTCCTGTTAAAAATATATAAAACCCAGGTGTGATTGAGTGAATTTCCACACGAGGTGAAGTAAAAGTACCACAGTGAAGTGTGAAGGATCCAGAGGGTGCGCCAGAATATCCCTGCATCAAGAGAAACACCCTCCAGACATTTTTTATTTGTCAGGAAGGTGGGGAACATCTGCTGGATCCAAGCCATTCTGCTCAAAGGGAGCTAAACTGTGCAATTTTCAGGGATCTTCCTCTTGCAGTGGCTGCTCTAACAGAGCCTCATGCTCTGTGAAGGGTTTCAGGTATTGCTGTCAGTGCTGGGTGGCACAGACCTGGTTTGTGCTGAGCCCTGAGGGGGCACTGCCACCTTCTCTGCAGAAAAACTTGTTCTCCAGTGGGTCAGACTGGGAACTTGGCCAGATCACACTGTAAGTCACTGTAAATTCCTTTCCATGGAACCCAATCTGTCCTGAAAAATAGATTGTTTTCCCTCTGGGTGCTGGTGGAATCAGGACACACCAGGATAGTGTGAGTTTACTGTTCTCAGCAGCCAGAAGAATCCTCCTGCTCAAGAAGAGCCCAGATTGGCAGCACACTAAATTAGCTGTAAATTCCAAAACCAATCAAATTAGYAAATGAGAGGCCAAATGAATTTCTTAGCTTGGAATGTGCACACCAGCATGCAGACAGTGGCATTTCCACAGAGTTCAGTACTCCAGCTCCACAAAACCTGAGACCATCCAGGTTTGCACTGCTCCTTTCATTTTCATTTGTAGTGTGGCACAGACACTGTGACATCTGTCACCAAGGCAGAACAGCCAAATCCATCATTTACTCCTGTTAGATATTTCTAACACAACAGGGCTGTGTGAACAAGGGTGCTAATGTGTGATGCAGACTGAAGTGAATGTTAACATATGTGGAAAACCCCAAACCCTGAACTGTGCTGCATCCATGAATGGATCAAAGCAGAAAAGGAGAAATATTCTGCCTGCTTCTGCTGAAAAGTGGCTGACACAGAATGAGTGACTCTCAGGTGGCTCTGCTGGGACATCACTTGTCTCACAGGAGACACAGGGAATAGCCCAGCCATGAATAATGAGTATGTGTGTGTGTGTTCTCCCTTCTGGGAAACATTTACAGAAAGGGAAAATAGATAATAAATATTTACAGATTAAAAATTGATAAAGTCACAAATTATTCCCCTCACAGACTGGTGCAGGGATTTTCCCCTGTTTTGCACACAGGGTTGGTGTCTGAGCAGGCAGCACCAGTGGGATTACTGTTACATGGATTTTCCAAACACAAAGTCCTACATTTTTGGTCATGCTTTCCAGGAAAATTAGGTCCTAAATATTTGATCATACTTTCTAAGAAAAGCAGGGACAAAATGGGAGGTTGTCAGTAGCTACACTGGCTTCAGTGTTTCATTCCAGCAGTTTGAAACTCTTCCTTTGAACCCTACAAAAATGAAAAAAGCACAGCTGACATTTTTATGGAAGTTGCTTTTGGGGTCKGTCTACAATATAATTTCTAAAGTAACATAATGGAAAGACAAACTTTTAATAATTGTCTATAAAAGTGAATTCTGCAAATGTACAAGTCAGGAGAAAATCTGTGAACACCCAGACCTGGCACTGTGGGGTTAATGGTYGCTCTTGATGATCTTAGAGGTCTTTTCCAACCTTAATRATCCTRTAATTTTGACACCAATTTTAACCACTGTCAGTGTGCCATTCATTTGGAGTGTAAATAAAACCCACACCCTAAAGACCCTATTTGTACTCTCTCCTTTTACAGCAGACTTTTAATTTGTGTGTGATCATTAATTTTTAAGTGTTGGCTAATGAAATACATCCTTGTCCCGAGTTAATAAATKGATTAATAGCTGGGATAATGAGAATTCTGGCAAGACAAGAAAATACCAGGAGGGGGAAAAGAAGAAGGGGGAACCTGACAAGTTAATGATCCATTAAAGCAAATCCTGGGTCAGTTTGGATCYTGCATGGTTCATTACTGTATAATAAATTAAATTAATAGCCATGAAAACCCAGGCTGAGGAAAGAGTGGTTTTGGTTAAACTCTGGGTAGACATTTGAGCTGTTTCTTACAGGTTTTCAGTTGTCTCTCATTAGAAGGAAACTTTCTAGCATTAAAAGGATTCAAGTACACAAATGAAAGCCAACACCAGCTGTTAAAGCAGTGGCTGGGTGTGTCACACAAACCTTTACATGTTCAAGAACCAAAATAAAGAATTTAAGAAATGGGAACTGGAATCCTCATTATGCCATTGATTGTGCTTAAAATGGCATAATATGGCTTGATGTAAAAATATAATTATTTATTGGGAAAACAGTGGTGATGTTTGGGATAAAGAGAAGAGGCAGGTGCTGGCTGATGCGCTCACTGATGAAGGGCACAGCTGAGGTGCACACTAAATCCTAAATCAGGTTCATGCATGTCTCACCTGACAGGAACTGAGATACAATTGCATTGAGATCTCTTGTCCTTGCATCATCTTCAAATTCTCCTCTTTTCTCCAAAGCTCTGGAAATGTTTTCTGGGTTCAGGAGTCAGAATCACAGAATGAATTAGGTTGGAAAAAACCTTTGAGATCATCAAGACTCTGATGGGTCCTGAGCTGTCATCAGCAAACATCCACTATAGGAGTTCTGACACAGGAAAGTTTAATCAAAACCAGTTAATAACACAAAAATAACTTTTTTTTTACAGCTCTAGATTGTTCTCATGGACATTTAGTTAACATTATTAAAGCCACACTTGGTTAAACTCTTTTTCTTCCCACGACCACATTAAATTATTMATGTACTTCCAAACCAGGGTGTTTCCCCTCTGCAGCAGATTCAAGCCTTGCCCAGAACAGTCTGTAAAAAGTCWCTGAAAAGAGATAACCAAGGTGACCTTGCATATGTGGAGCATGTAGAAATTTAACAKAATGGAGCAGGAGCAGAGACCAGCCAAGGGTAATGAGGACCTATTTTTAAACCAACTTTTCATTGAAGAGACGTTTCTTGGCATGAATTGTGTAACTGCCTAAAAAGGCTCAGTTTGGAAGAAGGACCAGATGAACTCCAGATCTGCTATCACCAAGTGAGCTTGGGATAGCAGGAATGGATGGGACAAGGTTYTAAGGACTTTGTCCCCAGGGAGTCYGAGGTTGCTGCAGCCCCTGGGATGGGGATTGGTACCCAAAAAACACTGCAGGAGGGTAGGGCTGCACATAAAGCTCAATAAAACAACAGAGAAAACAGACTTGGCCAAGGAGAGGGGGAAAAAAATCGTGTGAGGTCTTACGCCCAGGAAATGGCCCGGGAGATGATGAAGRAAGTGGCAAAGCTGGGGGACAGCASTGCCCAGAGTCCATTSWGCTGCCCCTGGCCTCAGGGTGGTTTTCCCCTCCTGGCCCAGGTGTGAGGGGCTGTGGGGGCTGCCAGGAGTGCCTGAAAGGCTCATTCAGCCCTCAGCAAGGTTTGGCTCAGGGCCACGTGGCTGGGTTTGCAGGAAAGCAAAACACAAGCTCCCCTGGAAGGAGGACCCGAGACAGCTCAAGCTGAAATTCAGATCCAAGCCCAAATACCCAWGGCCTGAATGCAGAAGGAGAACCCTGCTCCCAGTTAATTTTTAAAGCACCTAATTAGGGGGGATATGAATTAAAGTCTTATTTTTACAGCTTTCGGGGAAAAAAAATATTTATTACTTATAGGGTCAATTATGGGTCACATCTAATGGTTGACTGAGATTCCGAATGAAAATTCCCTCTCCACAAAKTTTCTGTCACCCCTGCACCATGCARTGGACTGGAGTGGCAGAGATCTCAGTAAAAAAAAATCTAATTCTGCCTCACAGTTGTCCCAGGAGTCACATCCCAGGTGCTTCAGAGTTCTGCAATTACAGGACCCAAACCAAGATGAAATGGGATGGGGCTTTGTGTTCTGGAATGTTCTTGGTCTAACTCAGCCCTTGACCTTGACACCACCACCTCAACTGAAACACAACTCAACTGAGTGATTCAACTGAAATACAGTTCCAAGCAAAACAAAGTGCATAATTTTTCAGTCTTCAAATAAAGTTGCTCAGTTTGATAAAATCCATTCTGATCCAAAAATCATCCCTAATTCAAGGTCAAAATTATGTGAAACACCAGTGCTCAATAATTAACATMTATAATCAGCATGCTTAACAGTAGTAGGAATGATGATAAGTTTTACATTTTGATGAATGAACAAAATTATTGGCAGTGACACGTAACACTCAAAATTCTGTGTGTTGCCTCATGCTGTTTCTCCTCATAAAGAAATGACAAAAGCTATTTTTAGCCTAATTATGAAAATAAAATATTGATTTTTTAGAGTTATGTATATAATAACTCTATTCAAACATGGCYTATTAAAAATAAATAAAGCATTAATTAGAAAAGTACATTTTAGGATATATTYAGATACTTAAATATAATGRTGGGTTTAATATAATTTCATTACTTTCCATTAACTTCTCCTCAACATGATCAGTGYATAACCATTCTAACTTTTACACTGTCCTGCTCTTAAGAAAATCCAAACCAAAGTATTTTTAGAAAAGATGCTACAGCAAAAGGAACAATGACAGAACTTATATTAACATTTCTACATGTGCAAGAATTCACCTGGGGGTTTCATACACATGAAGGAAGTTGATAAAGGAGAATTTATATTAAAAAATGCACTGTTTTTTTAAAGAAGTGTGTGCTGRAAGTGCACAATGGTTGCATTGATATTGCCCTGTGTGTGCACACAGTGTTTGCACTGCTGAGGTGTTGGAAATGTCTCCAGAGTGTCAGTCCATTATGTGGCCAAGCTGGGCTGCCAAAACTCCGTTTCACAATGGCTGACCAAATTCTGGGGGCCTCAGAGGCAAAATCAAAAGCAAATTCAGGTTTTCCCTGAACTGAAGCTTGCTTTAAACAAAGTGGGGTTACAAGCATTGGCAGGCACCACCAAGCAATGCAAAGCTTAAGCTAATGAGGAGATGGTAGTGTGATAAAATGCTTGGTCATATCTGCTGAATCTTATCCCAGAGGCTGTTTCCAAATTCTGCAACATCTCCTCAGGTTTTTGGTGCAATTTTCCTGAATGTGCAGTGCAGTCTGTCCCCAATGTGTGACAAAAATTGGGGATAAAAGCGTTGACTCTTTGGTTCTTTGTCAAAAGAAAATCTCCTTCCTCTCCTTCTGCAGCAGAGTGAGAATGAGCAGCAATTTTCCATTCATTCTGGTACTGGAAGTTTTGTGCCCTGCTGAACCCCCCAGGGCTCTCACTGGGCAGCCTCACCCATCTCACAGCACCCAAATCCTCCAGGAAGGTGTGGAGGGACACAGAAAGGCCCTTCCCCATAAAACACTCAGCTGGGAGCAGCCAACTCACCTTGGCCCCTGAGATCCACACTCTTTATATCCCCTGAGTTTAATGAAATAACAAGGCTCATTGTACAGAACAGTGTTAAACACCATTTCTTTCCAACTCCAGTTACATGAAAGATGAAAAGAAGGACTGCCAGATCTTGGATAATTAGATAAAGGCCCAWGTTATGAGCCTTCTGCCCCTTTTTAAACAGGAATTTAGTCATTATCAAAGGTCAGCTTTCAGGCTTGCCACAGAGAAGTTTATAAAATGCCCATAAAGCCAAATTCCAGCTCGTGCTAAGTCTATGCTAGGCAAATTTTATAAGAAACATTTTGAACAGTCYTGCACTGCTGGGTCCCAGATGATTTTCTTCTGGGACTAATGCAAAAAAAAAAAAAATATTGCCTCT
Organism: Alauda arvensis; assembly: GCA_902810485.1. NCBI lineage: Eukaryota > Metazoa > Chordata > Aves > Passeriformes > Alaudidae > Alauda > Alauda arvensis. The sequence continues at coordinate 588,854 of CADDXX010000306.1, read as the reverse complement.
TAAAAATCCTTTTAAGACAGGTCATTCTTGCTGGTATTTAGGCCTTTTATTGAGAGAAGATTAATATAAATAATTTATTAAAYGTGGGTTATGACTTTTCTCATCATATCACCATTCTTTTATTAGAAAAAAACCCCACAGTAACCTGTAGGGAGGTGTGTGAGTTCATTGCTGTGTGACATGGTGAGGAATACCTCCAAACAAAAGATTRTTACACCACCAAAGACAGCATCAGAGTGGAACTGTGAGGCCAAAAGACACAGAATGAGGATYCCTTTTAATGACATTTGGGTGTCTAAGCTCCCAGGCTGGCTCTAAAAACCTGAGGCCAGAAAGCTGCTGAGAGATCAGACAAGTAAAAGGCTTGYAGCAAAGAGAGGTTGGGCAGCTTGCTCTGATCTGAGCTTCTCTGTAGTTCAAATTCAGTTCCAATGTTTTGTTTTGGTCCATTTATAGGGTTTTTTTCCATTGAGTTSCCCTTGCAGTAAATATATTGCAAATTTCACATATTTTGCAGCTCTCTGGAACACACAAGTCCTGTGTATGTTGTTGTGTTGCTGTGGGTGTTGCTATGATGCAACAACAATTTTTAAATTTTTTTTTTTTCGTGAAACACAACACAAATTGGAATTACTCTGAACTGTGGCAATGCAGGCAGCATGCAGAGGGATAAATAATTGCTGTTTCCTAGGAACTGGATAACCCTGTCTCCACTGGAACAGCAGCGAACGTCCTCAAAGTGGGAATTAATGAGAGGGTACGGATCCAGAGCAGTCCATGTGACAGCAATCAGGAGTWACAGGGCTCACAGGAGCACTGAACATCAAACAAGAAAAGGGCAGTGGGCAGAACAAAGTTCTGGAAGAACACCCAGCTGCAGTGCCAAAGCCTTGGAAGAACAAGCAGGGCTGTGTGGGGAGCAGAAACAGGAAAACCCAYGGAATAGCCTGTGGATACACAGTGTGCTGAGAAAGCATTTTGAACATACTTTCCATGCGAGGAGCACTGCTTGGAAATGTTCTGCATACTTGCAGACGTGGAGTGAACAGGTCTGGAAAAYTCCCAGCACCTCTGACCATGGAGTGCCCAGGAACACAGAGGGCTTTGGAGACCCTGGATGTGGCTGCTGCTCTGCTGACTGTGCCCTYCCTGAGCACCTCATTTGAAAAGCCCAGGCTGCAATTCTCCCTCCCCCATCCTCTTTCCTTCAGGCAGTGTAAATTCTGGCTGTATGGTTGAGAAGTAATGTTATTTCACGTTTTTATACAGCATTTTGCATGTTCTGGCATTGAGAAGACATTGATTGGGCTTGAAAGGGCTGCAGTGAAAGTGAGTGGGTAAATCTAATTCTCTGCAAAATGCTGGAAAACTGAAAAGAATTGTCCCCAGAGAGTGTCCAAGCCAGAATAAGGACTGCAGGTAACATCCAGGAAAACCAGCTCTTGGACTGGGCAGGAGACAGGGAAGGAAGAGAGCCTTTCTGTGGAAAGCAGAAGGGCTGAAATCTTTTTCTAAATCCAGCAATTTAAGGATAATTCTTCAAAGTTCTGATTTCTTTTTTCCTCTCATTATGACTCACACAAAGTAAATGACATGGTGAGTTCTGCTACCATGCAGTGATGGGACTGTTCAGTGTGTCTGTTGAAAGAAAATAAATCATGGATGTGTTTTGAACCTGGAAAACCCTGTAAGCTATGGAGTTCACAAAGCCAGCCCTTCATGKGAGTGGGGCCTGCCCACAACTTGATGAATGTATTGCCAGATTGAGAAGGAGAAAAATCTTTAGTGTGGCAAAAGCTATGAAGGTTCATATGATTYGAATTAAATTCAGATAATAACAATYCTTGGCTCGGTGGTGCTTGGAAAGAGAGTTTGAAATTCTCCTCAGAGACATTTCTTAGTTTAAATAAGAGCTATGACTGAGTCCTTTCAGAGGAAGAAAAAGTTTAAATCCTTTGCGAGAGCCCCTTGTCCTTTTCACAGTCTATTTCCTTTAAAAATAATATTTAGAGATAATAGGAGGGGTGAGAGCCAGCAGGACATAYATCTGCACAGAAATGCTCATCTCTCTGTGCATCACACTCTATAAACACACACATTATAAATAAAGGCCTGTTTCTCCCTGTGTCTGTGGACAAGGCACTTCATGTTCACAGAATCACAGAACACTCTGAGCTGGGAGGGACCCCCAGGATCCTCTCTGGGGTGATTAATCCATAAATTGTCTTATTTTACTCAGCCATTTGATGAGGCGAGCTCCTGAGCACAGGTAAAGGCACTGCACTGTTGAAACTGGACATTTGCTCTTGCCCAGGTAATAAAAACCTTTAGAAATCCACAGCAAACCCTAAAATCTGATCTGAAACAGCATCAGTTCAGTTCTTAGCCAGCTCACGTGAGCCACATTCTCATTGCAGTGGTAGCAACACAAATATTTTTCCACAGTTAAGGCCTGGCAGCCCAGAAAAGCACAGTGGGAAGGAAGAGCCAAACCAATGCGATGCTATAAACACACTCCCACCATTCCAGCATAACTCAGAACAGCCCCCAGAAACTGCAATTTGTGCTGGCAAGGACACCTTCAGTGAGAGCAGAGATCAGAGACTGCCATGAGCTTGAGCAGCCCCTCCCACCACTGATATTCCCTCTTCTCCAGGTTCAAAGCTGCTCTCTCCAGGCATTTCCAGGTAAGGGGAACCTTCAGCCCTCCTGTTTGACAGCCYCAAAGCCGTTTTGTGGTAGAGGCGAGCAATTAAAACGCGCCACTGGCACCGARGTGCTGTCAGATCACAATGCCCATTGTAGTTACAAAGGGTTTAGGAACAGCGAGGAAAACAAACAGCTCACAATGGAGGGCATTGTTTGTCCACAATCCCATGGTTTTCCTGGTTTACATACATGGAAATGCATAGTTTCCCTTGCTGCACTGCAGCAGGCGTTTCCAAAAATAATTTACAAGGAAGTAAATTCAAACAAGCCATGAATGAGAGAATAATTCCTTTCAAAACAAAGGCAATTGTGTTACAATTTATAAATGTGTGTG
>CADDXX010000306.1:574813-585774 GCA_902810485.1 Alauda arvensis | reverse complement strand
TGTTTTAAATTGCTCAGTTAAAGGCACAGAACCATCCCCTCAAATCTGTGCACATTTTTCCTCCATCACCCTTGCTCAAGCCCCAAATGGTGCAGATGTGTTTCAGCAGCTGTCCCTGCCTCCTCTGCAGCGCAAGTGAAATGGATGAGGATGTGTGTGAGTGCCCCATCATCAACTCATTAAAGGTTGCCTTCCAGGTCACTGCAATGTGCTTTAAAACCCTGTTCTGCCCTCAATACCTGGGTGCAGCAGCACTCAGCAGCGTGTTTCCTCTCCAGCAGCAGCTTCCTGATGTGTTCCCAAACATCTTGTGACATTTCTGATCRGGTTACCTGCTAGAAAGAAACCAGTTCCACATTGGCCCCGTCAGGAGGCAGAATCTGCTCTCCTTATCCCAGGGGCTTGCTTCTCGTATTCTTTCCTAAAATACCATTTTATTGGTGATCCATCTTGCACYGTTCAGCCAGAGCTTGGGGGAAGGAGAGGAGAAATAAGGGACATGTGCAGGCAAAATGTGTTTGAGTGATGCTGAAAGCAAACCCAGTGTGGATATGGGACTCATTCTTGTTCCAGATGCATTCAGGGTTTAGTCAGAATGACCAGGAACCAACACAAGGGAAGTGGCAATACYGATGGTTTCCCAAAATACCTAAAGGTGCCTTATTTCTCCTACAAATGAAGCCTTTGTCCCAGGCATTACACAGTGTGGTCTGATYCAATCACAACTCCTTCACAAGGCASATTCTTTGTGCTTTAYCCATTGCTCTGCAGAGMCTGTGACAAAAGYRGTGAGCAAGCAGCCCTGCTGCCACTCTGAGAAAGCTCACTCACACCCCTGAGATTGCCTTTTTTACTTCTGACTTTCTTCTGACTCCAATTAAATGCCCTCTTTGTGTAAATAAGTTTATATTTATAAGACTTCTTAGAGCAAGGAGATTACCTGTATTCCCACTAAGGTTTAAACACGTGTGATGCTCAACAGGGACAGATTCAAGCACCTGCCTCGGTCTGTTCTGCTGAAATGCAGCTTCCAAAGGTGAAAGGACACAGGGGAGAAAAGGCACTTTTTTTGCCTCAGTGGTGATTCTTTTGTTACTGTCCAGAAAATGTTTTTCTTGGGAAATATCTCAGGCACACATGACCAGACCCTAAATGAGTCTATTCTGTTGTTCCAGAACAACTGAAAATACAATGCATTGTGGATAACAGCAATCAAGATGAAGAGAAGGTAGCTCAAAACAAATACAAAACAAAACAGGAAACCAAACCAAACGAAAAAACCAAACCACAAACACTAAAACTAATTAAAAAAGAAAAAAGGAACACACYAGCCTGAAATTTACCCTTATCTGTGAATGAGATTCTTCATTTTCCATCCTCTTTGCTGAGAAAGCTGTGCAAGGTGTCTGGAGTTGGCAGTGAGAAACTCCTACAGCGTTTCCAATGGGAAGAAAACTTCAGGTTTTGTAACCCAGGACAGCATGACAAGAGATCAGATCAAGCCAAAGATAAAAAAGGGATGTAAAGTGTATTTGTTAATAACAGAATCACAGAATATTCTGAGTTGGACAGATGATGCTTCCAGTCCAAAGAATTTTCCCTGCTTGTATTATCCTACCATGCCCCTTGATTCCAACAATAATATCCATAATTTTGCACTGAAAAGTCAATTTTACAGAGTTAAAATRGCAAATATATCACCTATTATTAAATTCTTTCTTTTGTGTATTTTTACATTTCCTATAAATGAACAGAACATTTCTCTGTGTATGAAATCTATCACAAAGCTTAGTGATAACTTTAACTTTAAACAAAGTTTAAAGATTTTTCCAACTATTTGTGAAATCCATCACTTAAAACATTACAATAGGCTGATACTGATAAACAGTATCACTTGTTTAGTTTTGTCTCCAATGGGGATTGGCCATTTTGGAACATYCTATTTTTAGTCAGGCAGCTATTGAAAACTCACATAACTCTTCCAATAAGCTCGTGTTTGTCCAACAAAGGTGACTTGTTACAGAGCATTTCTGTAACTTTCTGTTACTACCTAGGAGCTGAAATGACAAAGACAAAAAAAAGAAAAAAAAAGAAAAAAAAGAAAGAGTTCATTTAGATATTTGAAAAGATATAAAACATACTGAGAAACAGGCTGTGTTTCCTATGGTCAGGTTCTCCTCTACCACATCTTTCAAGAAAACCTTATAAAATTCAATTCAAAATGTTTTAATTTATACAAACCCCACTTTRCCATTTTGATAAGTGTGTTATTATCACTACAGATCACATCAGAAGAGATTTGGTAGTGAGTTCCTATTCAAATACATGATTTCCTATTTGTATATTTTGCCTGGAATGAGGTATTTTTCCCCCCTTCCTATTTATAACACACATACAGAAAGCTCCCTTGTTTCAATAACAGGAACAATTTCCAGTAGTCCTGATGGTGCCTATGTGTGCATAATGAGGGGGAAGAGGCAAATTAGGGCAGAGTTTAAAGGTTTTATTGTCTTTGATATGCACACTCTGCTCCTATTGAGGGGGCTTTGCAGGAATATCTGCACCAGCACAGAGCCTGCAGCTGTGAGCCTGCAGATTGGGCTCATTTATCATTCAGAGAAAGGAAAATGAGACCTATCTGAATATCTCGTGACAAAAACACTGCTAAAGTTTTTACAGTGTGTGTGCAAGCAATCATTAGCTCTTCCCACCTACCACTGCTCTCACTGAGAACATTTTSATTTCTTCAGGAGCTCTTCCAGCTCAGGGGAGAGCACAAGAGGATGAGTCTGATCTGCTTTGGGCACCAGCACCACCCTGGGGCTCCAAAACTGCCTCCCCCAGAGATCGCTGCTGCCCCTGAGCCCATTTCAGGGAATTTTGGTGAGTGCATCTATCACAAACAGGGGAGAATTGAAATCAGTGATTCCCCTTTTAAGTTCAAAAGCAATAACATGGGGGTTTTTAAATCTGAGCCCTGGCTCCTGGTGACACAGGGGGGTAAAGGGTATGGATGTACCAAGACTGCCATTGTGATGAAGCAAGGAGTGCAGCAAATRTTTTCCCTACTCTCACTGTCATCTCTCTTAAGATGAGCTCTTTTAAGAGTTTTAGTGAGGTAAGTACTACGATCACAGCCTTAGGACATAAAAACCACTTAACTAACTAGGGAAGAAGTTAGATGACTGATKTGATTGTCCTAAGATTTGCTTTAATAAATGAAGCTTTACAAAGCAAACAGCTCTGTGTGCAGGGGAAGCTCACAGAGCTGGGCAGTAGGAGGACGGGCAGATTCCAGCTGAAAACATCTGCCRGGGGGGAATGACCAACTCACTCCCCCAGCAGGGAGAGCCCACAAGACTCGTTATCTCCATCAAATGGATGTGAGGAGGGTGAGAGGGGTCAGGGGAAAGCCAGCCCATGGATCCCAGCCACCACCTGCCATGTTTGCAGAGAGACCCTCACAATGATGTCTGTGTGCCACCAGTGACACCATCCCCACTGTCCCCACTGACGAATCCTTCCCCTGTTTGTTGGCAAAATGGGCAGGGAAGTCTCCAAACCATGTGAAAACACTGGGCTGTGCCTCTAACAGAGAATTTGGAGAGTACATTCTGTGCTACAAAAGAATTTGTTCTATAAAGCTCTCCAGCCACACCCAGCGCGAGTGCAGCACCTGCACGGGAGCTCCTGTCTTGTCTCTGCAGTCAGACACCGCTTTCTGCTGCACAAACCACAAGCAAGYGTTAACTGGAGAGCCTTAATGAAGCTTAATTACGGCTGAGGGGCAGGGCAGCAGCCCCAGCACGGCTCTAACGGTCCCAGCGCTTGGTTGGGGTTTTTCCACTCGCTTTCATCCCCTTCYCTTGCCTTTCTCCCAGCAGCTAAAAGATGCTGTGCTGCCTCCTGAGAGGGTGAGTGGTGAAATCCCCGCTCTGTGCAGAGTCCCTGGTGTTGGCAGCTCCTCCCCTTTGCAGAATTTCTGGAAGCAGCCTCTGCCTGGGGCTGGKGCATGGTTGGAGAATTGGGCAGTCACAGAGAAAACTGCTTTCCTTCACTGCCTGTAAGTGATGGTACCACACTTCAGCCTCTAAGTAAAATCCAAAAAAGCATTTTTTGTTGATGTATCTGCTTCAGAATGCCAATCTCATAGGAAAAAACCCATGATTTTAAGTTACTTTAAATTGTCTTAAAGACAGACATAAAAACATCTTTTGTTTTAAAACTAGAGACTTAATAATACTTTTATGAACATATTTAGAGATGATATAGTGAAAATTAAGGAATAATATTCTTTTTGCAGCACTAAGGATAACAGGTTTGGGAAATCACGTTCTGCATTGCATTTAGCTTAACTAAATAATAAACAAGGCAAGGTTATGGATATCTGCCTTGTTTTCTCTAACCCAGATATATCTCACCTCAAGCTCTGAAGAATGTTAAAAACACATTARGTAGAAAATTACTGAAATGGCTAATTAAGTTTTATCAAAGAAGACATCTGCAAGAATACATGTACTGGCAGCTCTTCCATCAGGAGCTAGTATTACTACAAAAAAGTAGAAACCAGTTCTTGTGGGGAAAATCRGGCAGTTACTTCAAGAAGGAAATATTTATACATTATTAAAGGACAGATTTTTCAAAAAATCTAACGTTAATTTAATGAAGATGGAAATCATGCCCACATTCACCCATCTGTTTGATGGAGGCTCTGCTGAATATTTCAGCGTGGAGAAATTGGCTTCTTTCAACACCATTAGAGAGACTTAGTCAAAAGCAGGTGCTACAGAAAATTATTTTAGTGGATTACTATCCCCCATTTTCCACTTAGATTAATAACTCAGCATGGAAGAAATGCATCTTGCAGCTCACCCTGTGGAATGGCTGTGCCACAGAAAGGGTTCATCTGTCCATGGGGCTGGAGGCTGAAATCCAGGTTCCTCTCTTCCCCTGCACTTCTGAGCAAGCTTTGGCAATCCAGTTCTGTCTGTACCTGCAAACCCTGGGGTCAGTGGGTCCTGCTGACAGATTTTGGGCTGTGTTATGGGGTAAAAAAAGGGATTATGGGGTCTCTGTTCTCACCATTCTTGTTGCTGTCATTATCTGCACCTTTTCCACGGGGTTCCATGGGGTGGGATCAGCCAAGKGCAGCTGTGCCCAGAGCTGTTCACACTCTGTGTCCTCACCTGGTGTGTGCTCCCTGCAGCCAGCCCAAGGTGCTCTCCTCACCTTCCTCATGGGATCCCCACCCTTCCCATGGGATCCTCACCCTCCCCATGGGGTCCTCACCCTCCCCATGGTATCCACACCCTCTCCATGGCATCCTCATCCTTCTCATGCCATCCTCATCCCTCCCATGGCATCCTCACCTTCCCCATGGCATCCTCACCCTCCCCATAGCATCCACACCCTCTCCATGGCATCCACACCTTCCCCATGGCATCCACACCTTCCCCATGGCATCCTCACCCTTCCCATGGGATCCTCACCCTCCCCATGGTATCCTCATCCTCCTCATGGCATCCTTACCTTCCCCTGGCATCCTCACCCTCCCCATGGCATCCTCACCTTTCCCATGGCATCCTCACCCTCCTCATGGCATCCTCACCTTCTCCTGGCATCCTCACCCTCCCCACCAGGGTGCAACCTCCAAGGATCAGCTCGTGCTCTTTCCTGCATCCCTCCAAACCATCCAGACAGGATTTGCAAAGCCTCTCAAGGCGTGTTTGAAAGGGGAATTATCTGCATTTAGCTGGCTGGAAAATACCAGGCACTGGAATGCCTCCAAGGATCCTTTTTTTACGAAGTAAAATATTTGGAAAGTACATTTGCAATCAATTTAAAGGAAAGGCAGATTTTATATTAAAGCCCTCATACTCTGGTTAAARCACCACTTTGACTATTATTTTCTAAAATGGAGTGTTACAAGATCCAAGCACAATATACTGTGGCTGGCAGAGCAGAGTTAATAAACAGGATAAAGTTTCACCAATGCAAGTTGAGATTCTGCTTTTCTTTGATTATTTCCTYTTTTATCCTGACCCGTGCTGCTATGAAGTAAAAAGGGTATGAATCACAGTAAATTTTGGAGATGAAAGTTGGGTCATCATTATGAAAAACAGAATCTGAGACTGGTTTTTCCCAAAGCAGGTCTAGAACCCTGAAGAAAAAGGGAGATGKTTTCCAAAGCTGCTTATCAGAGCAGTATTGAGGAACCACTGAGCCTGTAGCCTTTCAGAAATTTCTGACATTTTAGGGGGTTAATGCCCATCAAAACCTCACCAATCACTTCGAAAGACACATCCCACAGAAAAAATACTGGAAAACTCCTCCCCTAAATCACAAAATYACTTTTGAAATGTGCCACTCTTTAGACTTCTTGGTCTAGATCAAATCAGATGCAGGTTTCAGTGAACATGCACTGACTAATGGCAATTCCTGACTCATGTATCTCTTGCAATGGTGTTTCTTGTGCAGTTTCAAACAAAGCCAGAACTTTCCCCTCATGACATAAGGCAGAAACTGTGACTGCTACAGTTATAAATCCACAAAAGTCTTTAAATATTTTTAAAAGCAGAGTAAAATAAATCTGATTGTTTATTTTAACCTTTTGTGTTTTACATGTGCTGCGTTGGTTCCATCTGAAATCTAAGAGAGGAAAATAAACCATGCCAGGCTATGGCYGTGCTGAGCCTGGTGTTTTATGGCTCTCTAAAGTAAAGTGTGCTCCATCAGAGGTGCTAAGTGAAGGGAAGATGTAGCATTGTTATTGCAGGGGGCATTCTGATTCTTTGAAATGGCTGAGAGTGGATGAAAAAAAAAAAAAAGAGAGAGCTTCTTCCATGACATCTCAGTGACATCTTGCACTTCAGAGGATGAGCTCACCCAGCACGGGTACGTGTTGATCCAGAGGGTGCTTACACAGCCCTCGTTAACTGCAGCACTCTGCTGGCAAAGAGCAGCATGAAAAATAACACATCCAGCTGAAAATGCAGCAGTGATTTGGGCCAAGGCACTTGGGATTCCAAAGGGAACTCAGGGACAGACACCCAAACTCGTGCTGAATGTGTCTGCTGGGTCTTTTTATGGCCACGAGCAGTTGTGGTGGACATGGAGTTTTGTATCTGGGCACGGCCAGGAGCACAGCAGTTGAGTCATGGCCTGGGCAGCACTTACTCCAAACAGGCACTGAAACCCCTCCCAGAGCACTCAGCCCTCCAGGCAGACCCCAGCCAGCCACAGAAACCCCAAATACCAGCAGCTCACAGCTCCACAAGCCCAAGGCAAGCAGAGCACAGCCTCTGGTGTGTGTGTAACGTGATCCAGACCCCACCTTGTCTAGGGCAAGGAACAAGCAGAGGCAGAGCCCCAAAGAACCAAGATAACTTCAAGCCTGGAGAGATGAAAGTGCCTGCCAGGAAGCCAGCAAAGCCTGTGCTCCCAAAACATCCCCCCTGCTCCCCAGCCTTGGATTCCCATACTGAGAATTAATGCAGCAATGCATATTCAAACAGCCTGCAGATGAGATTGAGATAAAATTCACATGAACTCTGCACCGTTGGTGTTACCAGGTAAAGTTTTGAGAAGACAYGTGATAAAACCTTAAAGTTGTGGAGAACCTGAGAGTAAACTCAAATAACTTCAGCACTGGCAGATGCAGGAGATGGTATCAAGAATTTTATAGAAGTATTTAAGATCACCTTGATTATTAAAACCTATGGGGCTTCACTAAGGATCAGCCAGGAGAGTTTTGCTGCTAGAACAAGCTGTCTTCCAGGCAAGGGGAACTGGAGAAATGAAAATCTGAGCTCATCTGGTCTTAAACACTTTGTCTTTTCTGGCGTCTTACTCTCCACATTTCTTGCACTTGATGTGAAACTCCAGAAGCCACTGTAGATAGATGAGATTTGCTATTGAAAATAGCATATATGCCCTTTGTAGGTGTGTGTGCATTCCCATATTTCTGCCTCTGGAGCTCTTCATCAATGAGGAAATTGTTAGGGATACCTTCTTTCTCCCTGTCTGGCTTTAACAATGTTTTCCTTGGATAATGTGCAGGAAAGTACATTTTGCCTTGAAAATGGCAAAGCTTCCAACCCTGCAGAATATTACTGAGCCCTGAAGATACAGAGAACTTATTAGGGATTAAGTCAAGAACAAAAAAGACACTGCATGAAGCTGGACACAAACCCCAGGCTGTGTGCAGGGACTCTGCCAGCCCAGGCTGACTCTCAGCAGTGAGCACTGAGCCCAGGCTAAGTCTGAGTTCAGGGTACACTGAAAATGTCTCCCACAGCCACACAAACAGCCCAGCACAGGCAGAACCTTGAATTCCATTCCAAAAGGCTGCAGATCTCCAAGAAAAGCAACTATTTCTCTTTGCCAGCTCTGTGTCAAAGATGGAGCTAAGAATTGTCAAAGTCTGAAATGATYTGATTTCCCTTAAACATAGAATTARTGCAKAGGTGGAGATTCAAACACACAAACAGCACAGCAGTTAAAAACAACAGCTATGAAACAGCCATGGAATTGACATCATCAGCTAATAATGCCAGGTTTGTTGTTACATGCCTCTTTATAAAACCAGAACATTCAGTAGTGTCTTGAAGTTTTAAGCCTTGGCTACATTTAATCTCCCTTTTACAAATGCCCCCAGCGAGCAGAAATGTATGACTGTTTACTTACACTTTTTTTTTTAATCTTTTTTATTTTTTTTCTTTTTTCTTTCCCCAAACTGTCAAAACAATTACCTCATTGGAAGCCACGTCTTGGCATGGAGAGAGTGGAATGAAGAGTGATTCTCTTCTGTGGACAACAACGTGAGCTGTTCAAGCTGGCTACCCTTGGAGAACAGCTTGCTGCAGGATCACGTGGGAGATAAGTGATAGCACTGACTGCTTTTCATGTTGCAAAACAGGTCGATGCTTGTGAARGGATCAACCTGTTATTTTGAATTAGACACAACAGAAGGAGGACGGCGACTTCTGGGAATAAGAGCAAAGCGGGAAAACAGATTTCTGCAAGGGTTTGATTTCCTCCCACTGGTGTCCTTGAAATGGAGAAGAGAGAATTAAAACACCCATGACAAAACAGATGATTTTATAGGAGGCACATGTCAGCTTGGAGTGTGTGAGTCCAAGCTCATTTCAGTGTGAAAAAGGCAACAGGCTGCTTTGATGATGAGTAYCCTTAAGCCTTTTATACCATTTCTGTGGGATTTTTTCCCCCCAAATTTGCCCAAGAGTTGTGAGCTACCCCTTTGCTGGATTTCAGATGGTTGCAGCCTCCCTCTTACTCTCCTCGCAGGAGGAAGCAGAGCTTTGCCATACCTGGCTGCTCCCGAACTCTCAGGCTGGTAAAATGTCAAGGTTGCACAAGGATAACACACACAGGGCCTGGTGCTGCAGGCTGGAACTCAGCACCTGTCCCAGGTCCATCACAGAGCGTGTGATCCAAGCACGAGCACTGGCAGCAGCCCAGTGCAGCTCCCAGCTCACTGCAGCCTTGCCCAAACCGGGATGCAGGCAGATGTGCATCACAGCTGGGAGGCAGCAAACACTGCTGCCACATCTCGGTTTAATTGATCCATCTCTGACAGGCCAGGGCCCTGACAGCTGCTTAAGGCTTCTCCTGAGTCCTGCTCTGCTCTGTAGAGGAGCAGAAAGGTGTAAAGCCACACACAGTCTAAGTTAACCAGTTTCACACCGGGCTGGGGTGGAGAGGTGTCCATARAACCAGCACAAATCTCTGCCTGACCATCTCCAGTGAATCACAGAATTTTTTGGTTGGAAGAGACCTTCAAGATCATCAAGTCCAACCCACGTTCCAACATCTCAACTAGATTATGGCACCGAGTGCCACATCCAGGCTTTTTTTAAACACATCCAGGGTTGGTGACTCTACCACCTCCCTGGGCAGATGGTTCCAGTATTTAACCACTCTTTCTGTGAAGAACTTCCTTCTTAAATCCAGCCTGAATCTCCCTTGGTGCAGCTTGAGGCTGTGTCCTCTTGTTCTGTCTGTTGTTGCCCGGAGAAAGAGCCCAACCCCAGCTAAGCACAGCCACCCTTCAGGGAGTTGTAGAGAGCAATGAGGTCACCTCTGAGTCTCCTTTTCTCCAGGCTAAACAACCCCAGATCCCTCAGTCTTTCTTCATATGGCTTGTGTTCCCAGCCCCTCACCAGCCTCGTTGCTCTCCTCTGGACACGCTCAGGCATCTCAACGTCCTTCCTAAACTGAGGGGCCCAGAATTGGCACAGCACTTGCCACCCCTCTTTTCCCCCTGCCAGGATTAAGCTGCTCCCATCTTCCCTCCTGCTGGAAAACTGGAGCAGGGGCAGGTGCTGGTCTGGCTTTACCAGTCATGAACATCCACCAGGACAGCTAAAGGGACATGAGGTTACAGCACAGCACCCACAGCTCTGCCCAAACACTGTGTGTAAGCTCGGATTGCACTTAGCTGTCACTGAATACCTGTGTGGAGCTACATCAAATGGAAAAAATCTCTTGAAAGTGTTGGGGTTTTTTTTAAGTGGGCTTCAAGTATTTGGCTGGAGGGAAGTGTCTCTGGAGGGTGTTTACACAAGGGCAGATCCTGTCACGGAGCCATTCCCCTCGCGGTGCAAAAGTCACCAAGGTTATGCCTGAAGGAAGTGCAGTGGCAAAGAGGAAAGCTTGAGAGCTGTGACTCATCCACATCAAAGTGGCTCCTTAAAGAAGAGCTTGCAGGCCATAATTAATGGACTGGAAATGATTTGGAAGCAGCACTGGATGAAGCAGAGTGGTTTGAGCCGTTATTTTACGCGATCCCACGGTGGGTAACTCGAGTGTGCCCACAAAGGTCAGCAAAAAACATTTCCACTGACCTGCAAGAGGCAGATGGCAAAGAGACCAAGGGCCCCAGGGAGGTGCAAAGTGGAAAAAGAAAAGCAAATTTTGTTTTTAGTTTTCTTTTTTTTTTT
>CADDXX010000306.1:563909-573958 GCA_902810485.1 Alauda arvensis | reverse complement strand
AAAACAAAACAAAAAAAAGCTACACAGTTATCACTGTGCTTTCTTCTAGCTCAAATGCAAAGCATGTGTTTGTAAATAGGATATTTCAGTTTTGTGTGTTGCTGTAAGGTAAATCAGCCTGAAGAACTGACACTGAAACAGCTGCCAGGAAACCCAGTGACCAKAATGTCCTGTGACTGGAACAAATGCAAGACACAATAGATAATTCCTAACCTAAAGTACAGAACTTGTCCAATTAGGAACATCCCTGAAGTCAGGCACTGGCAATTACTCTGAATGTTATAGAGCCTCAGTCTCTCTGGCCAGAAATGTAAATACTGTCCTCTAATTGGAAATAGAATTGTTAAAGCTATCCTAATTAACTGCAGCATCTGGCAATGTTATTTACATAGAYTGAATTTCACAGCAAAATCTTTCTGTCAATAATTCCTCTTGCCTTCCTCAGCTACAGAACTCCCCTTCYCTATCAGGCCACATATCATCATTTTTCTCCTTCCTATCTCTGTAAACTGTACACTGACAGCTTTGGCTGTGTAATTACRGGATTGTATCATCTTGCTTTGATTTGTTTTCTTTATGTACAGACACTAATTGGATTCAGAACACAGCAAAGACCTTCAATAACCCAGAATAATTTGGATAAAAATATCCCACTATCATTTCAACTCTTTCTTATATCTTCTTTATTATCCAAATTTCCTTTGTATTTTAAATAGCAAATTACTCCAGATGAGGGCAATTGCTGTTTTACACTCAACTTAGCCTGTCAGTGGATTTCAACCTTCCTAAGAGATTTCCTGAAGATGGGTCAGAGCCCTCTCAATAAAAACACATCCTCTGGATGGTCAGGAGAGCTGGTCAGTTTTCCAAAGGGAAATCMTGATGTGAAGGAAATTGGGCTGGTGATTCAGTAGGAGGCACTCTGAAGCAGCMTTGATGTGGTGCCCTGGAAATGTGTTGCTGTTGGAAAGCCTGACTGCTGGCTGGGGTGGAAAACCTCATGACCACTCCTGGTGATTAATGGAAATGGAATGGAAAAATTAAAGATCTTATTCCACCTTTGACAAGAGCTGGGCTGTTAAGCTGAGTCTTGTGGCCAAATTCCAGGTAGCTGCATTCAGCCTACCTAAATACTCCTAAAAGTTCTATTTGAGTGTACTGTATTATTCTTAACTTCCTACCCTCCTCTGGCATTTCTTCRTGCAGCTGAACAACAGCTCCATTGTGGCCCTGAGCAGCACTGTGTGACTGCATGGGGTGARGAGTTTTTGGTGTGTTTCAAGTGCCCTGAGATTCTGGAGGGTTAAGGGCTGAGTACACACAGGGTGTTTTATTCTAAGRTTTAACTGACACGGCGAAGCTTGCCCACACTCAGCTAAAATTAAACACACTGTATTATTTGCACACAGCTTTCTACCCTCTCCTGAACGTAGCAGGGGAAAAAAAATTCTTACAGCAAGCCTACTTTTATGAATTTCATCCTTAACAAAAGGATAGAGGTAGGGCTTTTAAAAAAAAACAAAACAAAAAAAAAAAACCTAGTTCTGTGAATTAATCTGTTGAAAATGTAGCAGTAATATCCCACCTAAGAATGTATTTCTGAACTCTACATATTTGCTTTTAGGTTTTATATCTCTAAGATGAAGAATGGTGTTCTTGGACATATGTTTTCAGTCTCTCATTCACTCAGGCCAGTGTTTCCTTTGTGWAAAGTCCACCAAACACAAGCAGAGTACCTTGAACAATCCAAGACATGAGCTGACAGTCAAAGGTGCCCAGGAGTCATTATAAGCTGCTGGTCTTTAAGTTAAATTTGAGCCAAAGAAATCCGTATTTTGACATTTGTATCCTAAATTTTGCCATACCTCACCTATTCCATGTTATAATCCAGTGTGAGGGGAACATGATGTACACAGAGTTCCTGTTTGCTCAGGCTGTTTCCAGAGCTCAGAGCAGCCTTGGAACCAGAGCTATGTTTCTGAGATAACTTCATTTCAAAGCATGCAGAAACTAARCAGTGTTTGGAAAAGTTTAAAAATAGGACTAAAAGTATTTATTAATAGCTGAGAACTCACAATTGGTCTGTCTGACCCTTGTACAGACTTTACCCTCCTTTTGTCCCACACATTTTTGTCTTACCTTCACCTTTTGGGAATCCATCTCTGCCTGCACGTCCCACATATTCACGTTCTCATTCTCTGCTTGAGTTTCCCAAACCTTTTGGGTCTCACACATCCTCTCAGGACGCATCTCCATCTGGGTCTCCCATCGTGTCCCAGCCTCTCTCACCTCTTGGGTTTCCCACCTCTCCCGGGGCTCCCCGTTAATTCCTTCCAGCAGAGACCCGGGAATGCCCCTGCAGCTCAGATGGTTCCCATCAGCTCCTGAGAGCATCCTGAGATGTGCAATGACACAGCACCGCAGAAAATCAGCAGGTCTGGCCCAAGGCTGGGCCAAGCTAATGTTCCTTTTGTGTTTTTAAAAAACAGTGCGATTTTAACGCTGCTGCTGCCTCTTCTTTTTACTGGCTCCGGCAAAACCCCCTTTGGAATCTGAATTGTTCCTCATTCGCAAAGGACCCGCACGGGCGTTGCGTGGTGGGGGAACAAAAGAGAATCAAATAAGGGCGATTAGAGGATAAAAAAGAGTGTTTGGAACGAGTCCACTGCTGGCTCGTGTGGCGCTTGTCTCTCTCTCCTGTGTGTAAAGTCCCTTATCTCTCCCCGGGACCTTTGCTGGGTGACACCGCGGCAGCTCCGGGACCTGGCATCGCTTTCACCGCTCGTTCATTCACAGAGCTGCCGTGAATAAAAGCTCCCAAACAGCAGCTCCCAAACCCAATCAAGAAAAGGCCACCACCTCTGCAAAGRTGGAGGGGAAGAAGAAGCTGGAAAAAGACAAAAAACACCTCCTGATTCGTCCATCTTTGCCCCATTCTATCTACATAGTGAGCCCCWATCGAGAAGCCAGGGATGCCAGAACAAAGTTTCATCGGACATTCKCCCTCTTTTTGAATGAGCACACCCCCAGCTCTCAGGTTTTCTGGTGGTTTTTGCACCCTGAGAGTTGATGATGGAGTTCCAAGGAGAGCTGCAGTCTGTGCAGTTGTTTTGCAGAATTGTTTATCATTTTCTCGTCTCTAAAGTTCTCTCAGTCCAGCGTGATGTTCCCAGAAAAGCAGAATCTGCCCCTCCTACAATGGCACCTGAATTTCTATAATCTAAACCACATTAACAATGTTTTTCTCTAAGTACCAATAACTGACCCAGGTCAGACAGTGAAATCTTACCAAAACCCAGTCAAGAAAAGGCCACCACCCCTGCAGAGATGGAGGGGAAGAAGAAGCTGGAAAAAGACAAAAAACACCTCCTGATTCCTCCATCTTTGCCCCATTCTATCTGCACAGTAAAATCTAAAAATTCTATTTTTCCACCCTGTGAGCTGACAAAAACCACACCAATCAAACCCACGTGGGTTTCTTTTCCTCTTTCAAGCATGGCAGAGTTTTCCAGGGAGTTAACTCAAAGGAATTGGTATTTTTGGCTCTTTTGGCTCTGTCCCAAGACCCTTGGGGTCTCGAGCCTCCAGAGACCCCCAAGGGGGATAACCTGGTTTCCCACACCAGAGATGCAGGGTGTGGACTGAGGAAACCAATGTGAAACCCCTTGGGATTTTTCCAGCCTGCCCTTCTGTGCTCTACACTCCAAACACACCATCCTGTTGCTGGAAATCGGGTGGCTTTGTTGTGAAATTTACCTTGTGCTTCACCCCTTTGTCAATATTTCATTACATTTCTAATTRGTACGTGACACCAAAATTGTATTTACTCTCCTGATCACATCCCTTTCCAGGACTAAAATATTAAGACRTGCCAAGCATTTTAAAATACTCCATTTTAATGGAGTCTAATTGTTTTGGTAAAAACTATTTGCTCATGCCAAGTACCTCACAAGTCATAGTAACCCAGTGCAATTAAAACAGTGGATGTCCAAAAGTGTAACTGCTGTTTTTTTCTAGTAAATACTGGAATTTTTACTTGGATGATGCATTTGATCTCGCTAGCTCCTTATGCTGACCTCAGTATTGCCAATCAGAGCAGCTGTAGGGACAGTCAGTGTTTCCTCCAGCTCTCAGTSCAGTGCACAGTACATCAATCGTGGGTCCCAGCTGCACAGAAATGCTTTCATTTGCTTTAATTGTTTCATTGTGTTCACATTCAACATGCCTTTTCTCTCTTTTTTAGGTTTTTTTTGGGTTTTTTAACCCCCCCACAGCAGCTCATGATCCCCTGTTTTTCATGAAACTTCTGTCAGCACTCCTGGAGAATGGAAGGGTAAAATCACTCTAAAATTTGGTGATATAATTAATGAATTTTTCTTGTTCTTTCATGCTTTCCACATCAATGAGGTTTGGAACTGTCCTTAAAAAAATGTAAACCACAAAACCATGCAGGTTCAAAAGGAATGTGGCCTCAAGATTTCTGTGCTATGACATTTTTAGTCAAATTCTTCACATTTTAATTAAACTTGTTCGATCTGATAGAAAGRAATGAAAAGGGCTCTTTTTGTCACAGGAAATTTTAAAAAGCTAACAAAGGGATTTTCAATGGCAGGCAGCCAGCAAGGAAACCTGATCTCAGCCAGTTTTTATTAAAGTAGCTTTACACTTTTGACATTTGCCTTTTCCCAATAAAATTCCTTGAGCACTCACMAGGATAAGGAAGTCAATATCCACAGGCACAAGGGCAGATGGGCACAAGCCTGGCTTGTTATTCAAATATCCACCATCCAGACCAGAGAAAACCTGCATTAACTGCACCAGGCAAGTCATAAATTACAGCACAGCTGAAGTTCCCAGGAAAAGGCTGGGCCTGGAGTCCAAACTTCTGTGCCACAGCCCGACAAATTCCCTTTACAATATGGAAACCTGAGCTGCTACAGAACATTATGATGGCTCTAATGGCCCAGCCTGCTCAGAGATCGCCTCCCAGAGCTTTRTAAATTATTTAGATGTGCTGAAAGTGACGGGCTGGAGGCAAAAACGGGCTCCAAASAGGAGCTTTTCCATTCAGCAGAACGGGGAGAGCAGCGAGGGAGGCAGCAAGTGCATCCCAAAATCTTTTCCAGCCTGAGAGGAATGACAGAATTGTCTTAACAAACAAGCACTGGGTGTGCTGGTGGATAAAACCAGCACTGAGAGATGAAAGAAACAATGGGAAGGATTCCACTGATTAATGAATGAAAAGAAGATATTTGCCTTTACAAACAAACCGTGGGTTTGCTGAGAAATGAAACTGGATATTGAAGGATGAAAGAAACAATGGGGGAAACCCATGAATTCCATAAGAATTAAAAATTAAAAGGGGGGTTTTACGTTAAAGGGGGATGTTTAGGTATGAGGCATTGCGGGAAGTCTGCACCTCTCAAGTACCTCGGCCAATGGGGAAAGAGAGAAGGAAATGGAGCCGGGAAATCGGGATAAAAAGGAGGCTGCGTCCTCCAAAAATTCGAGAGACCCCAGGGGAAATGCCCCACGGCCTCTCCCTTTATTCAAATAAAGTAAAAGGAYTCCTCTGTCTCCTTTTTGGACATAAAATCTCTGGCGTTTGTGGAAAGCCTTTCCTGGGTTTCCTGGAAATCCCTCTGCGTGCTGCTGCAATTTTGGAAAGCCTTTGTGTCAGGCARTGGAACCAATTCTGGAATCCCGCACGGCTTGTGCCCAACTCTGCCCGCCCGGGCAGCACAGCTCGGTCTGCAGGGCATGGAAGGGACAATCGGCGGGAGCTGACTGAGCAAAGTGCTTCGGATGGTCAGGGAAGGGTCCCACCAGACATTCCGAGCCCAGAGTTGGTGACAAATCTGCGCAGTTGAACAGGCAATTAAGAAGCGTTAAGCATCCCTCGGTTTAAGGCGGCTCCTGCTGTTTCAGGGAGCAGGACAAGTGCGGAGATGTAAAATTATAACACTTACTCTTTAGAACCTTTTAGGTGTTACGGTGCGGGCTCTTTTTTCTTGCTCTTGCCAAGGTCAGGATGAATGATACATGGAAAACAAAAGTTCGAGTTCAGACTTGGTGATTTGTTATATTTTATCTATTTAAAGAGAATTTACAGACTCCCGAGCCCTGAGCTCTATCTAGCTGCCAGAAAAACCTGGCAAAAATGGTCACTGCTGACTTTTTCCCAAGGTTTTTAAGCACTGTTTACCCAATAACGAGATGACACCTCTATTATTGACGGTTCTGACCCAGTGATGACCACTAAAGGTCTGCAATGGGACCTTTTTCACCCAATTCAGAAAACCACCAAAACCTATGAAGAAAAAGGAAGAAGGTAAAAAAAGAAGGTTTTAGACAATGCCTTAAATTCTCTACCTTGGCTCACACACATTGCTGTACACTAAAATCTCAAACTCCAGCTTTTTCACCCTGTGAGATCACTCAGCACCATTCAAACCACACACCCACAATCTCAGTGCTGTCACTCAATGTTCGAAGCCTGTTCTAAGGCCTCAGGTCAGATGTGCTGTTTTCTTGAGGGTCGGTGCCTGTGAGCACAGAAAACTGAAAATTCTCAACTTTTAGGATTCCAACATCAGGAACCTCACTGGCCTTTTYCTTACCTTTGGCCTCTGCTGCCCTTCAAAGCAACTGCTGCTTTACAGTATTATTCTTCAATAATAAAAGCTG
This sequence comes from Alauda arvensis, assembly GCA_902810485.1. NCBI lineage: Eukaryota > Metazoa > Chordata > Aves > Passeriformes > Alaudidae > Alauda > Alauda arvensis. Next base: position 567,271 of record CADDXX010000306.1, on the reverse strand, counting down.
GGYTTGCTCATAAGGTTTTTATAATGAAGGGATTATAACTGAGACTCTTTGATACTCTTAGGTATATAATGATTAAACGCTGCTATCATAACAAATAGAGGAATAACATTGCCAGTAGCACTTGGGAGCACAGCAGTAAATTCCGTTGCACTTTCTGGAAATGAAATGTGAAGCCATGAAAACAGAGTATAAATAGRCTTAAAGGGAGTTAATTGTTTTCCTTATGAATTTTTCTAATAGCTGCCCGAAGGCCTAACATTACAAAGAAGCTGAGATTGAAAGGATTTTTGTGCTACAGTAAGAAGTAAGAAGAAAATGCAGGTACAGGGACTATTTAGGGAGAGAAAGACCATGGCACTGTGCTTGTGGCTGTCAATTGAAAGGAGAGTTTCTTGAATAAATTATGCCTCTCTCGTTATTTGTGGATGTCCACTGAAATTTTCTGCTTTTACACATGGACCTTCAAACAGCCAAATGCTCTCTTTTTGCAGTTAACTGCAGCYCTGCTTTCCCTCCATCAGTTTTCACTTAACTCTCCCTGTTARGATCATCATAATTCAAAAGAAGGTCAGTCCTGGTAGCCCTCATCCATTTCACATCCAGCCCAAGTTCAAAGCATCCCTCTATCTCCTGTCTAATGGGACTTCATCTCACAAAAACTCTGCGTCCCCATCACTGCCCTCCCTCTGAGCAATTCGGTTTAACTGCAATTTGTTACTTTTGAACCTCATGATGGGCTCTTTTCTACCTTTCTGACATCATTTTCCCAGCTTYATTCATCCCTTGGCAGCAGGATCCAATCCTTTTGGAAAACAGGACTGCACAACACATCAATGGGTTTGAAATTATTTCTGTTTTTGCACCCAGAAGGGAACACAGCACCAACAGCTTGCATGAGAAACAAGAGAGGGAGTGGATATTTCAGCTGGCCATCCTGTGAGACTGAAGACCAGTAAAATTTGATCAAAACTGGGAAAAAAATCTCGTGTTCAGCTATTTCCCTGTGCAGGGGTCTAGAAAAATTCATCCTGGGTTTGGAGGGCAGAGCAGAGGGAAGAGAAGAGAGAAATAATGTCAAGCATTTTCATTAATTTTTTCTGTATTTCCCTTTTACCTCTATCTAGAAAGAATTAAAGTCTCACTTTAAAAACAACTAAATAGCAGTAAATTGGGTGAATGTCTGATGTATTTTCCATGACAAAAGATCTTCCTTGCAAATGTTGGGAAAATCTAAAAGTTGGTTTTAATTAATAAATTTGCAGGATTAACCAAATGATGCACATGGATTTCTTCCCAGAAATATTAGACTATAAGGTGGGCTTTTTTAAGGTTACAGAGGTGTGAAACTGAGCACACTGACAAAATATGATTAATTTGTCCTATATTGGCCTCTTATTGCCACACTGAGAATTGTGCAATTGAGGGAGGAACTGAACTTAATGGTAATGGAATAAATCAAATAATATGTCCTTTTATTTGATTTTTAGCATCTATTACTTCTTTTTGTGTGTAGTGTGTGAGTTATGTAACCCTACTATAATGAATGTTCAGACAGTAAATGTTACTCAATACTGTTCCTTTTTGTTCCATGCCTGAATTTGTAACTTTCCACAATAAAAGAGTGAAAAGTTGAGGCATTTCTATTCACACAAAGCTCAAAAATGCAGAGCTGGGGGGGAAAAAAAAACCCATGGTTTGTTTGTTCTTTTCTAAATGCTGATAGCTACACATAGTAAAAAAAAAAAAAATTGCAGTAAAATGTAGAAGGCAGGAAAGAAATGATGCAAAATTACATCATCACCAATTCCCCTCCAATCCCCAACAACACTCCTAGTTCAGCTTTTTTCTGAGGGTTGTGGGGTTTATCTGCACAAATRAGGGTTCAGACAATGCTGGGCTGGCTGGGTTTGAGCAGAGGAGGTTTCCTGCTCCTCGGAGCTCTTGGGGTGGTTCTGGAATTCAGGCTCAGAGCTGTGTCACTGTTAAAATTAGARCTCTGCCAGCCTCAGAGACAGCCATACATCAGCAGGGCAGTGCAGCCCTGCAGCAGACAGCCTTTGAACTCCGAGGGGGAAAAAAAAACTACATGGAATGAGAGCAGATGGAAATTTGTCAAACGCTCATAMATCACCACTCCTAATTCCTGATGCTTCGGTGTAGAAGAAACTTGTCTGAACTCAGATTTGACTCCATCCCAGCTCCAGAATGGATCCCCCCTTGCCTCTGCTGTCCCTGCCCATGTGCCAGGTAACAGAATTGATCTCACATGGAATAGTGAGGCTTTTTCTGCACAGAGGTTGGTACCTGACAGAAGGAGAAATAAAAGTGTCCCAKGCACAAAACAACCATCTATACCTTTAATCAAGGACATTCAAGGTCCTACTCCAGTCACCAGAGAAGCCTGTTTTTAAAATACATGAAAGMACCCAGTTTGCAGTCTCACAAATAYTGAGCAGTGAGAGGTCAGGTCACTACATAAAGAACAGCAAAAATCTGCAGACAAACGTCATTGAAACTTCACAGGCAGCCAGAGACACCCCAAAGGTGTCCTTTGRTACTGCCCTTGCATCCTGTGGCTGCTTCCAAGAAATTAAAATAAATAAATWAATWAAYGAGGCTGAAATTTTCAGAGCATGARTAGCTCTGAAAGARCAGTTCTGTRAAGGCAAGAGCTGCCTAGAGCACAGCCCTGGGTTCAGTGCTGGGCACAAGGAATYCCTGCACACCTCTCACTTTTGGGGATGGAACCTGTGCAGGTCCCTGACAGCTGGGAAGCAGAGGAGTGTGAGCCACTGGATGGACTCTCAGAGTCCATAAATGTTCCTGGGAAATTCAGAGCTTTCTGAGGTTTTGTAAGATCTTTTGGTCTGACAGCCAGAAGAACAAGCAAAGGGTAAGCCCATAAAGTGATTGCCAGAATTAATTTGCATTCCCCTTTCCTCCTTCCTCCTCTCCCTGCGTGCTCACTTTCCTTATGTGCAAAACACCTGCTCGGTTTAAAGCTGCGTTACCACACAGACCCACCCATCCCACTCACCAAATAAGCCTTCACCAAATCTCAACAAAATTAAAAACCCTCACGATGATATCCACAAAAACACGCGCTTGTGACAGGAGCCCCAGAGGGACTAAAAGCAAAATGCTCATCAGAGTGAGTGCTGTGTGGACTGAAATGGGACATTCAGGACATTCAGGGAGGAAATGTCCTGTCCCCACTTTTTAACACACTCCGGGGTCTCACCGCTGCTGTTCCGCCCTTACCCTGCGTTTGTAAAGCTCCACCTCCATCCCTGCATCCCATCCGCAATCCTTCTCACCTCTCTGCAATGGAATATTTCCATCATTCCCCGCACTCCGGGGCA
>CADDXX010000306.1:552392-562989 GCA_902810485.1 Alauda arvensis | reverse complement strand
CCCATGCCAAAATTCTGGAGATGGATCTGTCCACAACTTTTAGCGGAAATCAGCTTTATTTGCCTGGTTTTTAGAGACAGAGATATAATCAGGGCTTTGGAGAAAAATAATCAGGGCCTTGTTTGAGCCATTGTTAAAAGTGGAAGTCACCTTTGTGACCCCGGTTTGGAGCAGGAGGTGTGGTGACAAGTTCTGCCCAGGGAGGAGCCACATCCCCACTGCCTGCAAGGTTTTCCCCAGCTGAGAGGGAGATGGGGAAAAGGTCCCTCCTCCTGACCAGCTGGAGAAAAAGGGAATAAAAGGGAGACTGAGGATTCCTGAGCCTTCTCCTCCCTTTTATTTTAATATCTCAAGGAACAGCCTCAGCTCTGCTGCTCTCTCCAACACCCTTTGTTCCTTGTAAATTGGGGGGAAAAAAGTCACAAAGATGCTGAGTGACAGCAGAGAGGTATTCTCTGCTGATGATGTCACTGTGATGATCCTTTATCAACCTGAACCCCTGTGATTCTCTCACCTTTCTGTGATCAAGAGATTGCCTCAAGAATAACTCAGGCAATTTCCATTTGTAACTTTCATTCTAAAAGTCAGCTTTGACACTGGCCACTGGCTGCAAACTCAGCAATGTGAAACATTTGTAGTAAGTTCTGAAAACAGGGCAAAATATCAGAGCCCAACACGCAGAGTTTTCTAAAAACCTCAGAAGTTTTAAATCACCCATGATTTTTTCCCACCTAATTCAGGATTTTTGAATACTCAAGGGTGTCAAGACTGAGGTAAAATTGGGATTTTATGGCAYTCCTGGATTGTATCTTCATACATAATGTATTATAACTGCATYTGATGACCTTTCCATGAAATTTGCCTTCTGCTTATCACTTCCAGCAGCAGTGTTTGGTGGCCTGGAACAGGGAGGTATCAGTGATACAGCCCCTCAGGGGTACAGCATGTGTTGTGGCATTAAGCATTTATTATTAATGAGATWATAGAAGCTTAACACATTTACAAAGGTTTTAGTTAAATGTGAGCTAAAATGAGTAATGTTAAGCTGAAAGAAGATGAAGTTTTCTAAGAGAAGTTGTGCAGTCTGAACCTTTCAGKACCAAGAATCTGTGAGTGAGTTTTAARCTTCATCTGCMTCTRKCTGGGAGCACTGGAGGGCTGGGCTTTGGACAGCTCCAACATGGRACTCACAAAATCTAAATTTACACAGAACACAGGCTTTTAAATCCAAATCTATAACCATGTAATCAATTGATTTGGGGAGAATATTGCCTCCAGAAATGCCTTCCTTTTACAATGCAGCATTTGCTGTGTACCAGGAGGGGATTCTGGGCAAGCCCTGCGCTGTGTTCTGCATTAAATTGAGRCTGAACAGGACACAGAAACATTTCTTGGTCTATACAAGCTCAAAACCAGGCACAGCTTCACTCGGAACTCTGGTGAAATTCAGGAGCTTTCCAATAAATTCGGGATGATGTTAATATTTCATGAGGCCCCACGGGACACTCTGAGCCTTTCTGCTCAGTGGCATTGGGGATAACTTGCAGGGTGATCCCAGAGGGTGCTGCATAAAACTGGGACACCAAGGGAGGCACAGAAAACGAGGTGCAAATCTCAACACCCTGCTCCCATCCTTGCAAAGGATCCCTAGCCACAGTCTGCCCAGAGAAACCCTCCCAGGCCAGGGGAAAGGCAGTCCCAGGTCATGGAAACTCCCATCCAAACCTCTCACCTGATCTAAAAGAGCCTTTTTAATAAGGGACAGGAGAAAAGGGTTGTGTGGTGTAATTATCCCCATGCAAAAGTAATAACTGAGAGAGCAGAGGAGACAGAAAGAGATGAGCTGGTTGTCTGTGGCCACACAATAAATCAATAGAAAGTGCTCAACCAGGAATCCAGAGGCTGACTCAATCACTCACTGAGCCACAACTCACTGCTTCAGCTACCAGATAGGCTTCCACCCAGAGCAGCATTTGTTTGTGTACAATGTGCCAAAAATGCATTCTTGGTCCATGAAAAAAAAAAAAAAAAAAGGGAAATGATACAAAGCAGGTTGCCTAGTAAAATGAGATTTAACCCAGTGCCCTTCATCTGTGCTGTGAGGACTCTCTTGAGAACCACAAATCGGAGCAGGGAGATTTTGTGAAGGAGAACAGCATCACAAGWACAACTGTGATGAGTCATAAAAATAATAGAAAAGCCCCTTGGGACTGAAAACTTCTGCCTGAATCCAACTGAACCCTTTCAAATCAGGAGCTGTTGAAGCTGTGTGGCCAAGCTACTGCACACTACCCYGTCAGCATCCTTGTGGGACCTGAGAGGACAGGAAAACATGCACTCCTCAAATATTTCAGCAGGGGAGGATCAAAACTTGAAGGTTAAATTTACATTTATACCCTCTTAAATTCTTTCCTGAGGCTCAGCTCAGCTGGGGTGGCTGTGCATAATTCCTGTCGAACCCAGATTTGGRGAATAGCTGGCTCAGGCATCTGCTTTTCTGTTAGATTCTGTGTGTTGCAGCATAAATTCATCTGCCAGCTTCCCCTGCACTCTTTGCCTCCCTCATCCACCTGTTTGGCTTTACCTGACACCTCGATTATGAGCTTGCAGAGAGCTGCAGAGCATTGCTATTTTAAGCACTTCTACTGCACCTTAGGATTTCACAAGGGTTGCTCAGTGCTTCTGTAAAATGATATTGTCATGGCTATCAAGCTCTCTGCCTTCTCAGGGATGTGAAAAGCCCTGTTGGCCAGATTCTGCTTTATTTTATACAACTCTATAACACTGAAACTCCACTTCATGTTTTTGATATTGATGTTCCTGTATAACAAAAGAAACAATCACACTGCTGCCAAGTGTGATAATAAAATACCTGTCTCTTTTTTGAAATGGAAGAAAAGAAAGACAAGCCAGTATATTGCTGCCTTCAGCTGAATTCAGCAAAAAATGTTCTTCTCCATCTAGGGACTTGGATAATAAAATGGGTTATTTATTGGCAGTGGGTGATGTGTGGATGATTACAGTCTGGTAGGTATTTAGGGGTAAAGTCCAAAATTGCAGAACAAAAGCTGTTTTCTATTCACATTTGGCTCCAAATGCCTGAGATGAAATGGACCACCCACACTCTGACACTTCAGGCTGCAGAGCACTGAATCTGCTGAGAGCCAGGAATGAAAAGTGATACAGTAAGATCATGCTCAACACAAAAGGAAAAAATGACCCAAGGAGTCTATTAAAAGAATAAGTGCATTGAACTAACAAGCATGTGTGCACATTAGAACTGGACCTTTTGGCTGACCTGATCCACGATGAAAGGACAGGAAAAAAAGGCTTTTGCCATTTCAGGGATAAAATCTACTCCAGGCAGGAGGAGCACCGTGAAGAAGCTTGTTTTGTGGGAGATCAAGGCTGGTGATAAAGCAAACACCCCTCCCACTGCCTTAATTATTAACCTAAGTGTTAAGTTTGGATTCTACTGTGTTGCACTTACAACAGAACTGCAGTTCCCTCCAGGCCCAGATCACTGCTGAGCATGCATTGCTCTTCTCCAGGAGAAAATTGCTAAACAAAAACTGCACGTGGAGAATGTGGAGGTAAAGGGATTTACCTTTCATCAGAACACAAAATTTGTGCTTTGGGAGATTATTTGGAAAGTGTTGTGGAACAAAAAAAACCAAAAAACAAGTAGCAAACAACACAGCTAAAACTCATCATTATATTATATTATAACCAGCCCCAAAAAGCTGGAGTGTATTTCTCAGGGAGCAGTTAATGGCATATCTTCTGCTCCCAAATTTTTAATTTCTCCATGTTCCTGTGTGTGATTGGTCTGATGAAGCTGATCCTGCCTGCTGCATCCCTGATGAGTGTTTGCTTTCAGCATGAAAACCACGTGTAAGCCTGCAGCTGAGCCTGGGGTGAGCTGCACCACTGAATCAGGACTCACAGTCAGAATTTCTACACATGCAGCTCTAGTTTGCCTTTCCAACCTCCTCCAACCATAATTGCCCAGTTATAGAAATGATCTGATTAAATGACTCTCCTGCAAATCGCACTTGTCTCACGCACGAGCAAAATGAGTTTATTAAACCTCAGCTGTAGTGAAAGAGCTGCAGCTTTCTCCTGTTKCTCCAAGAGACTTCCAGGAAGCTGCCAGGAAGGCACTGATGTGCAAACAGCTGTTGGGCACGTGGGAGCTGAGGAGAAGCTTCCTGGATGTTCCAGATTTATCGTGCAGGAACCACGGAGCACAGGGATGCTGCAGAGCTTGGCACACACGGATTTCCAGATGTCCAGCAGCCCTGTCAGAGCAGCAGGGCTTCTAGAAGTTTGAGATTTCTTGACTGGTGCACAAAATGCACACTTGAAAGGAAAAAGTYTGAGCAAAAAGGAGGACTTGCCTAGGTAGTTGTGGAGCTGTAACTGCTCTGTCTATTTAACGTACAAATCATAGTATAGAGTGTATTTCATAATACTAGACTGGAGTCACTAATTGGCTTTTCATGGTCGTTAAAATATTTCATTTGTCTTAACAAGATTTAAAAAAAAAAAAAGAGTAGGAAAAAGCATGTGTTGGAACCTCCTTGGGTGGATTTACCAACATCATTCACTATTTACTCTCTATAGATGTGTTCACATTTGCCTCTTTTCCTGCCACAGACCCTTTCCCAACGCTTTCAAAGCACTTTTGCTGTTCCTTATTAAAAGTTTTGCACCACTGTGTCACACCTGAGTTTTCCCCTAACACTCACCTTTGCAAACAGGAGCACAGAATTAAACCATCAGCAGCCATCACTTGTCATCGTGAAACCTGTCCTAAAATGCAGCCACCTGGGCAATTCCCATCAACTATTGGTTTTAAAACGGGCTGGATTCCTCTAAAAGACCTATCTGGGTCTTGTTCTTGCCCGTTGTAGCAATTCCAGAGTTCGAGGTCCCTCTGTGTCCCTGTCCCCTCTCAGCACCTGGAGCATCCCTCAAACCTCCAGCCAGCCCCGGCTTCGCACGTTTTTAGCAACCACTTCCAGATCTGCAGCAGAAGAGGATAAATTACAGCAGACAGATCCCCCAAACAACAGCCCCATTCCCCGGGGATTATTATTCTTCCCCTGTCAGGAGCTCAGGACACTCCCTTGCTCGCTCACCGCTGATACCCTGAAAAAGCTGCTGAATTGGGAATGTGTGTGAAAACCATTTCCTCRGGCAAGTGATTACGGTCTCTGCTGCTCCTCTTGAGTGGTAATGGAGTCCCTAATTGCTCTCCTGACTGATTATGCTGTTCCTGGTGTTTCATTTTCAAAGTACTTAAAGTTCAGGTAAATCACACTTACCACATGACCTCTCCCGTTTTATGGCTCTCTTTGCCACGGAAAGCAGAGTCAGATGTGTTTCCTTTGTGGKATTTATTTTCACATTAGCTATTAGCAGATTTCCAAGTGGAAGTGCACCAGGAATTGCTGTTGTGGAGCTATTCTATTATTGTGGATTTAATCTTTTGTGCAAGGGCTTTGCTGGTCAGTGACATTCCTAAGCATGTGTTTRTAATTAAGCCCTGTGCTTAAAAGCTTTGTGAAAATGAAGTCCTAATGCTTGTCAGGCTCTGGACATCCATTCAACTTGTTAAAATTACAGTATTCTGGTGAGATCTTGATTTCCATCTGGGTTTCTTCTTCCTGCTCTGGAAAACGAATATGTATTTACAGCTGTAATCTCCTGGTAAACAACCAGGCAAAGGATGCACACACAGAGCCCTGGTGCTCTCYCAAAAGTGCATCTCTGCTTTCTCACACAGCAGATACAACCCCCAGCACGTGTTTGTTCCTTCAGAAAAGATTTTGGCAGATGCACAGAGAGGCACCTGTTCTTCCTGCCCAGAAAAATTCTCAAGCATTTCATAATAAATACCAAAATTGTAATAATTCTGCACAGCTCTGTGAAAGGAAAGGTTATTCCAGTGTGTGAAAAGACAAGACCATCAGGTAAACCAGTGATCATCCAATTCCAACTTCCTGCCACAATCAGAGATGTTTTCCACCATCCCAGGCTGCTGCAAGCCCCATCCAACCCAGCCTTGGACATTTCCAGGGATGCAGGGGCAGCCACAGCTTCTCTGTGTGAGCTGTAGCATCATGAGCCCATTTTACCCCTGGGAACCCTGAGACAGTGATTTTCAAATGAGGCAAGAAAATTTCCCTGTTCAATCTTTACAATTGGTCTTAACATTTCTTTTACGTGTATTCATTTTTTAAAAATACAATTTTTTTTAGGTCTGAGGGCCATCTGAAATCTCTTGTTTGTCCTTATCTGAAGCAATGAAAAATTACATCCACATTGCATTGTTTAATTAAACCTGCTCATCTATTTTTTTTTAGAGTCCCCAATTGGAAACAGCAAAGTGACAACCCAGATACCTTCCAAATAATACATTAATCAAAGTTTAAAAYTTAAATTAAAGTTTTAGTTCRTGTTATTAACTGTAGTTGATTATAACCATCTTCTGTGGCAGCAACATTTGGAAAAAAAATTAAATCAGTATTTTCCACTCTAACATAAACTCAAAAAGATCTCTGTGTCACAKCAGCTTAGAATGATGAGGAAATAAAATGTTTGCTTCAGAATTATTGTGATTTCTTAGAGACATTTAACATTACTTAGCAAAAAATTTCCCCTGAATAATGTACAGGAAATGGAAAGGATAATGCTCTGTTAYATTCCTTAAAGCACCTCCAAGCTGTGTCAGGCCAAGCAGAGATATCACACCTTGGACATTTACTGATTCATTGCCTTGCTTTTATCTAAGAAAACCAGATCAGTGCACACCCAGGGGAKGTTCTGCCACTGAAACATCAGCAAGTTTTGATTCAGCAGAAGAGATTTTACWATCAGATAGTACAGAGAAACCAGGGATCAGCTGCTGGCTAACATGAAGAAATATGGAGAAATTACCTGAACTTTTAAACATGTATCTGTAGTAGGGTTGCATTGATGCACAACACAATAGTTGACATTTTACATTTGGTACTCGTGGCATTTATTTACTCTGGGACAATGCCTTTCCTTATCATTACAACAAACAACAAAAAGAGCAGCCAAAGACAAAATGACAGGGAACTTGGTGTTCTGAGATGAGCAGACACCCCCTGTGCATCATATTATACACCAAACCAAACCTGAGTCTGTAACACAGCTCTTTTTTTGTTTTCCATAAACCCACATTCCAGCCATATTTACATTTCTGTTCTTGACTACCTGGCATGGCTGCACTGCTGGAATTARAGGGTGAAAGCACAGTAGGAGCCTGCTTTTTTCCATGGGGTTATCAAATTTCTGCACTCTGCCCTGTGTGCAGCCCTGTCCCATCTGCTCTCACACTCACACTGGCCCTGKACCATTCACTTGCTGTTTATTTTCTGTAACAGTAAAGGCTTAAACTGGATTGGAGGGGAAAAAGAGAAAAAGGGAGATTACTGATATTAAAAAAGCTCTGACCCTGCTCCTCTCCACTCATGTGCAGCTCTGTGTTTCCCAGTGGCTCTGCAACAACAACTTAACTCTGCATCCACATTTTATCCAAGGAGACCAGAGCTTTTAAAAGAGCAGGTTCTTGATGTATGGGCAGCCTGCAGATGCACTGAGGCAGGGAGGCTTTGCTTGGAGCAGCTCCAGGAGTGAATTTCAGCCCACAAGGCTTCAAACCCATCATGGGACGTTTTTTTTTTAAGCTGGTGCTGTTGTGAACATGTTACAGGAGAAAACACTTYGAGGGAAAAGGACAGTTTCCACTGCCAGCATGTCATGTCACGTTAGCTACAGCACAAATCCCTCTTGGGACAGACTCCAGTTTGTTTTTCCTCTGGCTCCACTCTGCTGACACCCTCTGTAACCTGTGGCTATCACCCCCATCTCTCCTGTTYTAACCTGACCACAATCTTACTCTGWCCATCTCTCAGCCAGAATAAAARCTAAACAAACAAATGTTTCCTGCTTGTTATTTGCAAAGAAAGGAAAAATATTTCTGCAGAGAGCAATAAAAACACCAATAAAAGCCAAGCWCCAAGTTTTCCATCCTGGTGCAAGTCACACACTTGCCCTTCTTTAAATGTAAAGATGCCACACTTTCAGCAGCTCAATGTGTAAATATTTCCCCCAGCCAGTGGGCAGCAATGTTTTCCTTGCCAAAAAGACAAAGCTGACCAAAAGTAGGACTCAGAAGGCATGAAAAGCTGGGAATTAAAAAGCCTTGGATTTATCCAGGGATAAATCACAGCCTGGYTGAACAGCACACAACGTGCCTGGAAATCACCACAAGGTGTCCAAGCACCTCCTCCTCCCCCAGTGATGCTCCTGAAGACTTAACCCTGATATTTTCCACCCAAAGGACCATGAGAGTTTATCASCAGCTGAAGTGAATGAAGTTGAAATGACAGCATGGGTTACCTGGGCAAACAAGTCATGTTACTGTGGTTTGGGGTTTTTAGGACAATCTGCAACTTCTCTGAATTGACAGCATAGTAAGACCAGGCCAAAAAAAATGGAAGAGAAAAATGAAATTTAAAATTAAATCATTTTTAATGAGGTGTTGTGGTGGTTCAGCTGTATGGAAAGACCACACAGTTTAGCAGGGACCTATGGCACGGCTGCATAGAAAAGTCACAGGGAAATGCAGGGGCTCACTTATAAAACCCAGCAGACACTTGTTATCCAGAGATACTGTTTTGATGAGAAAACGATGCTGTTTTATATTTATATATATAGGTATATATTATTCCCACCCATTCACCTGGTGTTTATTTTCTGAAACTTGATTGGAGGGGGAAAAGAAAAAGAAGAAATATTACTGATATTAACAAAACAATGCAGATGCAGAACACCTAAAGCACCACTGGGAATCGTTATAAGCCACATTTGTACATCTGCACACAGACAGGACAAGAAAAGCTTCARCTCCAGCAGTTTCTCAGGTGTTTTTGGCTCTTTCTGTGCAGACCAAGTAGCCCTGCAAGAATTTCCTGCGGGGCTGTAAAAGTGCTTTCCTGCAGCCACGTTTGTCCTTTTGTTGCAGGGCCCGTCCTGGCACGGAGCCCCKGTCCCTGTGCCCATCTGATTAGATCGGATTTCATGCTTTCACTGCTCCTACAAGCTACAGCAGCAGACCTACAATTAAGCGTGGGAGGGTTTAGGGTCTGAATGGAACTGATGTCTGGCCCCACGTTCTGAGTTTGGGGCTTTTTTTTCTTTTTTTTCTTTAAATTGATATTTTTTTAGGCTGTTTTCCAAAATGTGAGCCCCTGGAATGAGTCAGAACACTGAACCCACCCACCCTACTCACAATTCCTGCTGCTCCCAAGCAGTTTGCAGCATCTCTGACGAATTGCTTGCCCTACAATCTTACARTCAGGGAGGAATGAACTGGAAGCAGCAAGGTGATGTCACCCAACCTTGTAAAACATCAGCATTTGGGGGAAATACATTTGTGGCCATGGGTATGGGCAAAACACTGCAGCTTTATGTTCCTCCACCTTGAGAATGGAATACAAGGAAATATGGCAGGGGATGAAAAGAAAAAGAATAAAAAAAAAATAAAGAAAGAACCAAGCCATCCTAGAAGCCCCTCCTTCCCTGGCAGGAAAGGCAGAAATACCAGAGGTGTTAGAAACCCTCTGGCAATGCAATTCCTGAAATTATGACAGAGCCTTCGAATTTGTTCTGGCTAGTTAGTCTGAAAACTTCCTAGAGGGAAACAGATAACTGGATAACAACATGATTATTGCCCACAGGCCCCAGATGGAAAAAGGAGTGTAATTTCAGTGCAGTGATATGATTACAGTTAATTTGCTTGCTATGGGCTGCAGCACGCCGTGTGCTGAGGAGGACAATCAGATAAACCCTCTGAAAGGTGCTCATGGAATTCAGAGCTYCTGGCACCAGCCCTGCAATGAGATTAATGGCAACGTGCTTCACTCTACCCTGAAGCAGGTTTGCATCTAGTTTCACTGAATATTGCTGTTCCTAGCATTGTTATTAAAAAAAATTATATTAATTTAAGGTCCAGAAACCTGTCACTGTGAGGAGCTGAGGTCTCATTGCATCTTCCTCACTGATACAGGGGTTTTATCAACTGAACCCTCTGTGTGTTGTCTTCACTTTTAAAGTTTCTATAACCTGCACTGGTAATCTCAAATTTAACAGTAATTTTGTAATAGGAAGCAAACAGCTGAATTTTCTCATTTGGAATAAGTTCACAAACACCCTGATTCACACTGTGCTTTCTTTGCTTTTCCTTGTTCCCTCTGCTCAAATTATTATGCACCACACTTGMTAATTACCTTTAAAGATCTACCCAAGTCCTGGTAGCTTCTAAAATTTGCAGCATTGTGAAGCTGGCATTTTTTCCCCAAAACATCAAGTTTTAATTCCTTATGTTATCCATTGAACACCTCCACCTCCTGCACAACAATGAATTAAATATGATCACAGAGTGATGTGGGTTGGAAGGCACCAAGATCATCTTGTTCTGTTCCCTTCCACCATCCCAGGTTGCTCCAAGCCCCACCAGCTTGGCCTTGAGCAATTCCAGGAATGGGGAATCTGCAGCTTC
>CADDXX010000306.1:520474-543670 GCA_902810485.1 Alauda arvensis | reverse complement strand
AAACCAACAATTGGTTGTAAATCACAGCAAACCAGATGCTACTGTGTAATGAAGAATGATAAATTTGGCTCTTTTTATTCTTTAAATCTGAGAGCTTTTTCACACAAGCTGAAGAAAATATAGCGTCTAATGAACACTGAATTTCCTTTTCTCTGACATTTCACTRTAAGCATTAACCTGTTGAGGAGACATTTCTTAATTTCCTTTGAAAATCCTGGTTTCTGAGTCTACAGATTTCTGATTTCTACCTTTGGCTGATGATCAGAGCTACCTATGTCCCCTGGGCCACCTAAAAGCCACATTTTTTTTTTTTTTTTTTTTTAGTTCAGATTTGGTGCCAAGCCCAGAGCTCCTGAGCTGGGTTCTCTGGGCAGTGAAAACTCTCAGAGTTCAGGCTCCCTCCTCGCCAGGGGGCTGGTGAGGACTGGTTGAACTGGGAAAAGAATTGCTCTGCACAGTCAATCAAAATTGCCCATGAGGTTGGAGATGCAAAATAATTCTCTTTTCTTGTTTTTCCTTCCCCATGCTCCAGAACTGCTTTGGAAGCTCTGCATGTCTGAGGTTCAGCTTGCAGGTGGAATCCTCCAGCTCTGCCTGGTGGCTGCTGCCCTGCCCATCCTGAAAGTGCCCAGAGGCTGCTACAAATTCCAGAGATGGGGAAACACATCCTTGCTTCTCATTCCCTCTGATATAACGACTGCTGAATCCATGAAGGAAGGACCTGGTAGGTAATGGGTTTTCCAAAACAGAGATGCAGATTTGGTCAGATAGAACATTTTTATGAGGAAGATTGGTATTCACAAAACTTCCATTRTGAAGCTTTCTTTGGCCTCAGACAGGTTTTCCAGTCCAAACCCAGGGGAAAGAAAGGATCCACTCTAAAAAGTCTCATTGGAATAACATTCCCCTCTGAATATACTTATAGATCAAAATTCCATTTCAATCCATTTTGGAAAAAAATGCCATGATCACAGAGGAGTTTTCTGCCTCCCATTTAGGAATTTGGCTTCTATTGCTCTCCACATGGTGGAGGTGGCTCTGTCACAAGGTTAATTAACCAACAAAGGTCCTCAGATATCAATATTCCAACCAACATCAAGAGAAAAACTGGGAATCCTCTGTGCCAGTGCTTTGAATTGGCTTGGTTTACTACTGTGAGTACTGACTTACAACCTCTCCCTCCATCTGTGAGCAGTGGGAATKATTTTCTCGCATGGAGTGGAGCCTAAGTGAATAAAAAGATGTAATACTTGGAATGTACTCACACTGCTTGGTSTGGTTGGCAGCACAGTGGTTGTTTTCCAGAGGTAAACATCAGCATCTCATCACCAACTGCTAAGAAATTCATTGAGGTAAAAACGTTTGTCTTCAACAAAAGTTCTACAGTTGTTCCAGCATCCCAGGATTCCCCAAAATAACATTTTCCCCCCTCCCCAGATTTTCAACTTCAATTTCCATTGAAATTTTTAATTTCAACACTTCTGTCTGCCTTGGCATTCACTTTAAGGTTTCAAAGTTCCCACCTTTCCCCATGTGGCTCCCTTAATAAAACACATTTTGTGTGTTACCAAAAAGAAAAGATGATGTGGGAATTGTGGTTGTTTGAGAATTGTCACTCTCCACCACCCCACACTRTTTGCTGACACTGCACTGGGCAGTGACACATCACTGGTCTCACCCCTCCATCATTTGTTAAGCTTGGCTTTCATTGCCATTTAAAATAGAAGTAGTTTGGTAGTAAAAGAAGAAAATTAGGAGCTTGCTTTTTTTAAAAAAAGTTAAGTATTGTGAAGCATCACTCAGAAATTCTGCTAAGATCCAAAATGGCAACTTTTCCTTGCATTGATMTTTCAAAGGGGTGCTCAGCATCTATCAAAATTCCTTCTATAAACAGGGTTTAAATTTTTTTTTTGTTTTAATTTTTTTTTTTTTTTTACCATTTCAGGTAAGGATCCTTGACCTGCTCTGTAACGTGCAGGGGAGTCTGGTGAATGTTAGGGGTGTTTGGCAGAGAGGAAGTGACTGCACCAGTGACAGAGTGCAGGAGTGAGTGGTGATGAACCCTGGCGCAGCAGCAGAAGGAATGGCCAGGCAGAGGGACACGAGGGTTTGTGCAGTGCATCCTGCAGTGGGAGGCAGGAGGAACTCAAAACATCTCAAAAAAACCCCCCTGTCCTCTGCAAGCTGCAAAGTTCAAGGGTGAATGTGTTGGGGAGTGAAGTGAGAGAAGAATATATTTTTAAATAAAAATTTGAATGTGTCAGCTTTGCTACAAGTGTGCTTCACAATACAATTAGAGTGTAAYCAGTTCTCTGAACTCCACTTGTAGCTACCATCTTGAATTTATCYCTCAAGAATTTCCTGCTGTTATTACCTCAGGACTCTGGCAGTTTAACTGAGGCTGAATAGCAGCTCACTGCTCACCAAGAGAAACAAGAAGGCACCAGGTATTTCCCCGGGTTCTGATGGGCTGCTCATGGAGCCTAAAGTTAAAAACACAAGTTATTGAAGCTCTACATGGTGTTCATGCTCCCATGTGCTGTTCATGCTGAATTATGGCTGTCATTCCCCTTTTAGCATGAAATAYGAGCCAGTTAATAGATTTACCTTATTTCCGTTCAGGATCAAAACCCAGAGAGGACTGAAAGGAGAAAAAGYTCTGCCTCTGAGTGATGAAATATCAAGCAAAATATTGCTATCTAAGAATGCATTCATAAATTAAGCCGTTTCTGAGCTTTCATTAAGGAAATATTAAGTTCCAATAGATACTGGCCTGCCACGTGCATGAATTCCACCTGCCCTAATCTATCCATCCATTCCCAGCAATAGCTTGCATCCCATCCCATCTAAAATAAACTCCTGCTAATGAGTTCAAGGGAATGGAAATATTTGCTTTGGCATCCTGGGTATTTATATTTCACAGACCCAGCCCATTCTGCCATAATCAGCAGCAGGACAGCACATTAACCTTCCCTCAGTGCTCCTAACTCAGCAACTTCGATGGCCAAGCACGAAGCCAGGTAGCCCAGATAATTATTTAGGAAAACAAGAATAAAAGTCTTGGGACAATAATTGAGATTCTAACCCATGCAGAGAAAGGTTAAATACAGATTGCATTTGAACTAGAAATGCACTAGGTTGGATTTTTTTTTCTCCTACCTCAGTAGTTACTGTGGTTGTTTGTTCAAGCAATGGCTGATTAAGTTCTCATGCCAAAAGGAAAAATTAGGATTAACCTAATTAATGGCAAATAAATGGCTCAGGCACTGGTGGCACCAATAATGCAGAAGAGTTTTTCTGTCAGTTTGTGGCATTTAAATAATGCTTATAACCATCAGGACAGCAACTCTCCACTTGAACTTGGTACTTCCTCATGAAATATTTCTTTCTTGTGGCACCTCCTCTCTCTTTTTGACTTGTTACAACTTTATCGAGACTTCTCCAAAGAAATACCTGTCACACATGGAAATKCTGTAATTGTGTCTCTTTGAAATCTCTCCTTTGTACAGTCCTCATCCAGGGTCTGTCACAAATTGAGAAAGTATTTCACACTCAAATCTCTGTGGCAGCTTTGATGAGATATGAAATAATAAGTATATAAAACATCAAGACAGTTCCCTTGGAACATCAAAACAAATTATTCCACAGAGGGGCCAGCATTAACCTAAGCTGAGATAGGGTCTTCAGCCACTCCTTCTTTACTTCATGAATTAGTCTTGGGGATTTACTTTTTTTTTTTACTGCTGGTTTTCATTGGGGGTTTTCTGAAGCTATTTTCAGCAGCTGGCTGTCAAAACTTTTTCTGGAAAGCATTGCTGATATAAACAGACTACTGATCTAATTCTGCAGTAGCCCTGCATTTAATTAAACTTACAGTGTTTCTTCACATTAAGGAATTTTTTTTCAGCCCTTGAAATGTACATAAAAAGCCAAAACTCTTTCTGTTTGTTTGTTGGAAATGCCTCTTTGGGAAGAAGGTGATGATTCAAAATATCATATTTTGAATATTTCAAAGAGTTGTCACACCAGTAAACACAAAGCTTACCTCCCCCAGGAAATACCATATAATGGATTTAAAAGATGAACAAAATCCCAGTGTTTATTCATTCTAGTGGATAAAAAGAGCGAGCTCACTGGCTTATCACAATGGTCAATTGTACAAGAAGCTGAAACAGGGCATTTCTGACAGCCAGTGAAAAGTAACATTTGTGCCCATTAAAGGAAACCCAAAAAAAAAACCCAACCAAACCACTCATGTTGTATTTCATAATGAAAACCAATAGAAGTCTCCAGTCAAGCTTTTTTTTTCTCACTGAACTATCTTGATTTATTCTTAGTTTGAAGTCCTGAAAATGAAACTTTCAGTCTGCAGCTCACTAAAAATAGCCTTGCTGGGTTGGGAGGCAGCTGAGGCAGGTAAGGCTGGAGCACTCAGCCCTTAGCAGAACAACTGAGGCATTGCTCTTTTGTTCTTTAAAAAGCAATCATGCCTTCTACACATTCAAGCCTGCAAATTCTCAGTAATAAACGGCCCCTCTGAAGCTGATTTGTGAGAAGGATTTGCAGAACCTGAASTTTTTCTGAGAAAACTCAACATTGCTAATGGAAAAATGTGCCCTCTCTGCACATATTTCAGTTGGAATACTTGTAGTTACCTATTAGCAGTTAAACCACTGAGAGCTGCTGTGAGATCCTTAGAATAAAACAGCCCTTTTTCCCCACCAATATATATATTTTTTTTTAAATAAGAAATTAGGCAAAACTCTGTCAGGACTGGTTTGCAGTAGCTGACTGCTCTGGGACCAGTTGACCTCTGCAGGTTTCCACTTACCTATTCAGGTTCTGAGAGCTTTCACCTCAGAAAATCTGTTCCTCATATGGGTAGGTGCAGCACTGCTGGCTCAAATGTGATTTATGGGGCTGGTTCTGAACTCAGACAAGGCCAACAAACACTCTCAGACCTGGATGTCACCTCCTGAGCCACACATAAAGGCATTCCTGACCCTCTGTGCAGAAAAGATAATATTATAATGACCTGCAGGACAAAAGACATAAAAACATGGAGAATGAATTCTTAATCTTGCAGACACTATACATGTTTCTTTGGATTTACTGTAGCTTCATATTGGTGTTGTTCTGAGGTCAGATTTCTGGGCATTCATGGTGCTCACATATATATATAACTTTGGCGTCAGATACATTTTTTGCAGCCACTAATGTATTATGGGGAAAAATTCCTTTTTATCTTACCAATAAACTTAGTTTAAAATGATCTATGCTTTACCCAATTGCCTTAGAACATCATTTCTTCACCCAAAAGCAATGGGGAGTTGGAAGATAAAAGTGGAAAAGCTGCAATCTGCTGSATCCCTCCCTGTGCACAGGTCCTGAGATTCCTCATTGTCCTCACCCTTCCTTACACTCAGCTTCCTGAGCTTCCAAAGAGCCCCTTGGGATGGTTTCACTCGGAATTTCACACCCAGACAATGAGAAGGAAAGAAGATAGAGACATCAGAATTAAAGACTGAATGCTTAAGGGATTGTGTTCAGCAACTGGGCTTGTTTCAAGCCTTAGTGCTGACATGGTTAGACCTAAAAAAAGGAAAAAAAAAGTATTAAAAAATCAGCTGCTGAAAGTTCTTTAAGCATCTGAACTGGGATTGYTCAGACTGCATCAGAAAAGGAGGACATTGTCTTGCTTTGAGTGCATTCTAAATTAAAAACCATAAGGAAACCATTGTGCTTGTGTTCAGCAGAACAGAGTACATGTTGTAGAGTATATTCCCCAATAACATAAACTTTAAAAAGTATGGTGTTTCAAGCCTTAAAATAACAACAGCTACACTCTTGCRGAGGTTATACCACATGGGGGTGTTCATTTCCCTTTGTCTTAGCTGCATAAACTCAAAACCAACCCCATGCAGTAAATGATGTCTGCCCCATTGTCTTGTATAAACACTCCTTTGTTTTCCTTCGGTGCAAAGCTGTGTTTAAAGAAAGCCCTGCACGAATTCCAATAAAGGAACCAGTGTAAGAAAGCTGGGTGCGTGAAACGACTCGGAGCAGCTCCAGTGCTGCCTCTCCTGGTGCTGCAGAGCCAGCAGAGTCAGGCAATATTTTATTTGGAGCTGAAGTGAACTGTTGTGAACTCTGACAAAGCAGCACTTCAAAGCATTCTGAGCATGCTGCCACCAGCACAAGGAGATTTATCGTGACTGGGAGCCTGACTCTGGCCCTCCTTGCCCCATCTCTGCTGACTCCAGCTGGATGGAGGAGCAGGAGAAAGTCACTCAGCCCTCTGTTGTGTCTGATCTAGAGAAACGTGCCAAAAATCAAGATGGGAATCATACTCCAACACACCTATTTTAATCCCCAGAAAAAGCAGCTCAGAAAAACCTCAGACAAAAAAATAAATTTGGGAAACTCCGTGGGTGGCCCACGCAGGACTCAAGAGAGCTGATGAAAAGTAAGATGTCAGATTTGGTGATATTGCTGAATCTTGAGAAATTCAAACTTCCTGAGGCTGGGATAGAGCCCACATCATTATATAATTTTTACTGAGCCATAGAAATGCATCAACATGGCTAAATTRTAACACAAACCACAGTCAAATTATTTGAAGGCTTTAAGAAAAGATACTTTAAGAAAAGATCTTTTTACAACCTCAAGCCCACTCTGGATTTCATGGATTTCATGGAGACTTGTAACAACTTGACATTATTACAATGATAATTTATTAATGATCTGCATATTYCAGTGCCCCTCTGGCTCTCCTGAGACAACATCAAGACTTCTTTCTGCTGTGTGTTTCACAGACATAAAGAATGGATTTTTTTTTTGTCCTCATAAATCAGCAGAATAATGCAATTGCTGAATGCACAAAAAGGCCAGAACACAAGAGGATTGTTWTAAAGCAGGGTATAAATAATATTGCCAGTTATCCCTAAATGTTCCCTTTTTGGAGCTTTACAGGGTTTTTTTAATCTATATTATTCATAGATATCCTCAGACATGAAAAACAGTTGAGAACTTGTTAAATTCCYTGCTCACACACGAGTGAGTGAGCAGTAAATACAGCACAGCCACCAAGAACAATTCAAAGGACCCCGAGYCCTTAGATGTGATGTGTAATTCAGCTGACACATGGCACGTGAAATTTAACATAAAGYCATGCAAATTGCTTACAGAGGAGCAGCTCAGAAGTAAAAAGMGAAAGGGGGAAAAACACAGAGGGGCTTAATAACAGTGGACACCCAATAAAACAATCCTAGGAGCTGGCCTGCTGCCAGCACAGCACAAATATTCACTGGTGGAGCAAAAAACCCCACCAACACCCCACAGGGGAGCAGGGTTAATCTCAGCCACAGCTATGATGTCATCAAAAGCTATTATTTTGTTCCTATTTAAAAAAAAAAACGTGAAGCTTGAGCACAGCCAAAAGAAGTTGCACAATGAGCTCCTCTCTCTCTGCACTGACATGTGCCTGGTGGCTGGAATGCAGATTTAGGTGAAAACAGGGTGGAATTTTTAGGGATTTAGCAGCACCATGGACTTTTCAACATCATGGTTTTGGGGTGGCCTGTCAGAATTAAGAGGAGCCTCTCTGCAGTGCAGGATCAGCCCTGCCTGGGTTCTGTGTGTGCATTTTGAAGAGCTGTCCTGGCCAGTGTTACCTCCCTAGTCCAAAACCTGGCAGGATTAGAGAAATATGTGAAATTTTGGGGCTGGAAATAGTGAAATGCTGGAGTCATCCTTTAAAGTTCCTTTGAATTTTTCTTTTTTTTTTACTTTTTTTAATCACTTCCAMCTCCCTTCACATTCAGATTATGTGTCTCTGATGAGATTGCATTAAACACTATGGTCTCTGCCATTTTTTTGATGTTTCTTAGACAAAACACTTTTTCATTTCTCATTATCCCACTATCTCTGAGCATTCAGAAACACTAATTGGGATGCCAAAACCAGCAAAGAATCTCACATTTTTTYACCTGCAAGGYAAGAGAAGTGCTYAACCCTGCCTCTCTGCAACTGGAGCTTTGCAAAACCCGTGCTGCCTTGATAGTTTAAAACTTCCCCTCACTGCCCACTATAATGTGCTTTTGCAAATCTCTTGATGAATCCCAGCTTAGYTGAACTGTTCAATTACAGCTTTATCCTAATCCTACTTGCTAAGCATTAATGCCAGCAACCTCCCACATCCTAATCCTGCCCCACTTGACACTGACCCACGCTCAGTCCCACAAAGTGTGTGTTAGCACAGAGCCATGCAAACAACATATTCATCAGGAATGCAACAGGAAAAGGAAAGGAACAGGGCAGGGAAGGGCTTTTCAAAGGCACCACTGGCTCCACACGCATGCAGATKGAAATACATCCTAAAAACAACATAAATGCACACACGAATGTGCTGAATGGTCACAAATCTCGCAGCTAAGACTCCTGATCATGATTTAAAACAAGAGAAAAATCCAGTCTGAGGTCAGATTGAAGCTATTAGAATTAGATACAGTCTTAGAAAATGGAAAGACTTTTATGTGTGATAGACTGCCATCCTCTATAATTCACTGCAGGCTGGGAAAGTGATTCCTTCAGATCTGCTGCTGACAGCTTAATATTCCCAACGATAATGTTGTCAGGTGATAACACAGAGCCAGCCTAGAGACTTTGATCTGGATGGAAAGTTTGCTTTAACTGAAACATTCAGAGGGATTCTGCTTGGAAAAAAGGAGCTCAGCTTAGCTGAAAGATTACCTGAAAAGCATCTAATTGTGGTCAAGTTAGAAATGCATCAACCTTGAATAGGTCTGACTTGCCTTCCCTGAACGAACCCTGAGCGGGGACCAAAATTCTCTCTCCAAAAACATTAGAGGCAGACAAAGGCACACAAGAACAATCCTARRGAACCTCATACCCAGTTTTTAAAGWGAGTGTGCTGTCAAMTGTATTCTCTCARATTTCAGGAACACAAATATATGGCTTGTAGGAACCCTTGGTTTAGATGTCTCTCCACATCTCTCCTTCACAAACCACAAGACCAATGAAATTCCTGTAGGTTTCTCCATCCATACAGCCAAATGTGCTTTCAATTATTTTCCTGGCAGGGTTAAAGAAGAATTTTGATAGTGTAAGGCCTTTATGTCAGGATGGTAAAACTGTGTCTTTTAGAATGCTGTTGATCCTGCTCTGCTCATGTCCAGCACTGATGGCACCAGGGGAAGGCTGGGCTGTCCCTGGGGGTGCTTGAGCAGGAGGGAGGAGCTGAGCAGCACTCCCCACCATCCTTAGGGATTAAGGACAAGAATTCCCTGCCTGTGGGCAAAAAAAGGGCACAGAGGATAGAGAAAAGTACAGCATTGCAGGGACATGAGTCTTCTCCTCTACTTACCAGCTTTTGAAAAGGCAGAAGAACAATTGTAGCATGGTAAGTGGGAAAGGTGCAATTTCTCCACCTTCCAAGGAGCTCTACATTTTAGGAGGAGAGGCCAAACAGGAATGGCCAAGTTTTGCATTGCCCTCAAGAGCAGCCCATTTGCATGTTCAGAAGTTCTCTTGTCATKCAGAAAAATCCTTAAAGGCTTTCAGTGCAGAGAAGCTGATTTATGCTGCATTTGAACCCATGCCACAATAGATCTGTCCCTGTTCCCCATGTCCTGTTTCTGTTTCAGTGTAAGGAGCATTCTGCTTGAGGGTTTGCTCAGGAAACAAGAACCTTGTCACTGCCACCCTCCAGAGTCTCACATGCTGAAACTGAGGTGGCAAKCAAAGTGGCACTAATGGTTAAAATCCACCAACACAAACTGGAAACGGGATCTGAAAAACAACCCCACTGTTTTGGAGATTCTAATGCGTTAGAAATCAGGGAATGATTTGAAAATTGCTTTCAGGTATTATGTTTACCAAGATTGCTTTCCTCCCCTGACTGAATTGCAGAGTTATTATCACCTACCACACGTCCCAGATAAGCTGTAAGCATTTGTAACCTGAGCATCACTCCTATCATAAGGGTTTCATTAAGAGCTTCCATGTGATACTCTGGTGTTTATGTGCACACACACGTGCCCCACTGCTCTGGGTGTGCATCATCAAATTACTTCCCTTTTAATTGCAAAATCCAGGTTGCCTTTGTGCTTAATGCAGGCATTATGGAGCAGGGGGGAAAGAGCAGCATAAGAATGAGAGAAACTTGATTKGCTGAAATTCAAAGTGCTACTGTGAGTGTGCATTAAATGCACATAGCAGAGAGATTATTGGGAGTTAATTGGGAAAAAAAAAAGAAGCAACATTGTCTTTAAAAAAATAAATTCAGTACATCCCCTAAGCACAATAAAACACTTAATAGCATAGAAACTTGAACTTCATCAAGGAGAAAGACAACAGCAGCCCTTTAGTTATCAGACCCTGGTTTTGGCAGGACTGACAGATCTTGCATCCATTTCTCATTAAGCTGTGAATTATTAATTTTAATCCTAATACACAAAGCGAATGTTTTATCTTGGAAGTCTGGACTAGAAAAAGAAATATTATCAAAGGACTGCATGTTCAGGTGGAAGGAACAAAGGTGAGCTGAAGTCATGGTGCAATTCTCACACAAACCAGGGTGACACCAGCTTTCTCCTCACTGGCCCATGGGATTCATTTCCAGGGCAGTTTCAGGAATAAACCAGCTGAGTTTTGTCTTACCTTCCTCTACACAATGGCTTAAAGCTTCTGACTTGAACATTCCTCCACAGGCAGCAGGATTCTCCCTGAAAGTGCTGAGTCCCAACCAGAAAAGCAGAAATGGTGCAGGCTGTCAGCAAACCTGTGTGGAGACCCTCTGTGAATGAGACACTCAATCCCCCTCAGATTGCCACTACACCTCTAGGATTTTGCCTGGACTTACACTTTCTTTTCTACTCTTGTCACCTCTGCAGGGGTTTGAAGTTTTGGAAACTCCTGTATTTTTTTCCAATTTGACCCAACAGTGGCCTAAAGGGGGTTGAGTCCATATTATTATCAGCCACTGGGGAGTACTGCAGAAAAGGGTACAAAGATAGAGCTACCAAGTTCATGTGAGCTTGGTTAAAACATGATTCTTTCATGTGGAGATGATGAAAGACCTGTGGAGTAAGGGTGGGTCATGMWTCACCARCRAAGTACACATGGAAGTTGTCCCTTGCACAGCTCTCCCCTTTGTCAGCCCATTATTTACCATAAATACACCTTTTGTCACTACCTGTGTCACTGCCACTGGCCTGSTTATGTTAATAAAAAGCAGACTGACAAAAAACTGCTCTCATATACACAGAGAAAATATCCATGATTTGATTTTGGAGTGGTCCAAGGCTTCTAAAATACCATGTTTGGTTTAAATATTTACATATGTGCTGCTCCAGATTTTCTAGATCTTTTTAGAAGGATTTTTCCACATGGTCTTCTCTTAAATTTTCTGATGTGCAATGAACTTTTCCAAGCCCAGGTTAAAATCCCACCTTAACTCACCAGATAAGGAGGAACCTGTGCCTTCTGAGCTCCAGCAGCTCTCACCCTCTGTTGCTGGGTGCTAAAAGTGCACAAAAAACCCCAAAAAACCCCCCAAAAACCCAAACAAAGAAACAAACAAAAACCCAAAAAACCCCAAAACAAATAAAAATATATAATAAACAATAAACCACTCTAGACAGAAAGGAATAAAAGTTTTCCTGCCTTCTCTCACTATCTTACTAGATACTATGGATGCTAAAAAACACAGAGAAGGTGTTTCCATTTGTGCAGGTTATAAAGTATAAAATATGTTAAAATATGATAAAATATTATAAAAATTATGGAAGATTTGACACTCTGCACAGTTCTCAGCAATATATTTACTTGCCTGTATTTATTTAGCATTGCCTGTTAATTTCTTTACCCTTCTTACTTCTAATCTTTGCAACCTCCTTCCACAACACGTAAATCTGACAGCTCCTCCTGCCTCCCTTCCAATTTTTCCTTAAAACTTCCAGGCTTGCCCTCTGCCCTCTTTCCCTCAAAAGCCAGCCAGGGTTTTTGGGAGTGTTTCTGCTGCTGGCAGGGCTGCCAGTGCCTGGTGGCAGCCTGGGCAGAGGCTCCCTGCAGGGTTTGCCCTTTCCCAGGATTTGTCCCCTGGCTGTTCCGCTCAGTGTGAGGTTCCTGGCCAGAGGAGCACTTTGTCCTCTGTGTCATATGCACATCCCTCCTTCCTGCCTGGGATCAGGAGATTGCTGCTGACAATAATAATGTCAACATTCTGACTTGACAAAATAAAAGGCACAGAGATTAAGTCCTTTTAATTAATCCTTGAGGGGAATAATCCAGATAATGCCGCCAGAGATGCTGAATTTTGGGACGGGGGAAAAAAACCCTCAACATTGTTTAAAATAATTTTCAGAACATTGCAAATTACTAAAAGTTAAGTGGCAACCAACCCTCTCTGTGTTCCTCAGCAGGCATTCAGAAGCAGCAGCTGCTCAGGGCAATCCCAAATGCACTTTATGGGCTCAGGTTGGGCTGGTTTGTCCTGATTCAGGATGATGAGGTGTAATCAGCACAGAATACAAACAGGGGCTGTCACAGATATCACAGACACTCTCCCAAACTCAGATGGAGCCCACTTGAGCTGCTCCAGGCACTGGGGATTTTTCAGTCCCCTTTAGGAGCACCCTTTCAGGATCCCAGGGCTATGGGCACAAGGGCACGGTGTGGTACCAGCTCAGGCTCCTGCCCAGGGGATGCTGCTCCCTGTTCCTCTGGAAGGAACAAACCACGTTTCACTGGAGTGGGCAGAAATCTTTATCCTGACCTTTAATGAGGGCTAAATTGGGTCTTTTTTTCACCCAGCTCCATGACTTGGTATGAGTAAGAACATTACATCTTCTTTTAAGGGTATTTAGTCACTGTTGACTTTTCCAGTATTGGTGCCAGCTTTTCTCATCTTGTTGGAAAAAAAAAACCCCAAAAAACCACAGTGAAGATCCTGGCAGTGCTACAGTGGAGGTTTCATGGTTGTAGAAATCCTAAAACTATCATGTATTCTTCTAACACATGTGTTTGGGAGTGCTAAAACACTGACTTCACCCACAAGTGGTTCAGCATTTTACCAAGTTCCACTTCCCTGCCCTCAAGAGCCTTCTATCTTAAATGGCAAAAACAAAAGAAGTGAAGAGAACAGAGCAGAATGGAAAAATATTCCTTAAAAAAAAAAACAAACTACTCTGGTCCTTTGTTTCATCATTTTTGTCAGTGGTTGTAAACAACTTTTATTGGGACAGAAAATGAACTAGTATGTCTATGAGAGAGTACTGCAAACTATATATAAAACTATGTATAATTACTTTTCAGTAATTAAATCTTTCTTCTGTCCTTCCACAAAGGTTGAAAATACTTAGGAATTGTTCCCTGGGCTCTTGTAGGAGTCAGTCCAAATTCCACTCACTCTGGTGGGAGGGGGTTCAGACCCACAGCTCTATTCTGTGAAATGAATGGAATCATTTCCCAAGAAGATGGCACTGACTCAGGAAGACTAATTGTAACATTAAATATGAATATGAATAAATCTTYAAAATTATACCCCAGTAAGGCTGGTGAACATTTCTTACCCTGCAGCCAGAACACATTTCTGTAGTGAAAAAGTTCTACAACATCAATAAATATTTACACCAGCCCTGATCCTAAAAATATTAAGGAAAAGWTTTTGCTACATGAAATTCAAGGAAACACTTGGAGCATGGATTTATTTGATTTATTAATTAAATTAAGTACATTTAGGAGTTTCAGTATTGAGGAATGTATTATTACTATTGCTGTACAAGGAATAGCAGTTCTGCTCAGAGAGTGATGCTGATAAGTCTCAAAAGAAATGATCCCAAATCTATGCAGACATTCCTGGGACAGCAATAGGAAGCACAGCACCTACAAATTCAGTTCCTGGGAGGAGGAGCCAATTCAGACAGCTAAAATGCTATGGGGAGGACTGAGAGTGAGCCAGGATAAAGGCTGCAGTGCACCAGGGGGGTATTTTGCTCCACGACAAGGAGCAGTAGGATTTGAAAGCTTTTTTCCACTGAAAAAAAATAAAAATACACAAAATGACAACAGCGAGACCCAGCTTTCATGTCCATGCATTAACACCAGTGCTCAGCCCTGAGACTCGTGGTCCTGAAGACCTCCTATTTTATTTTCAAACAGCATGCCCCCTGCCAAGAAGTTCCATTTTTTCCCCTCTTTAAATAAGCAGCTAGGGTAATGGCGTGATGAACAAGTTTCATTTCTCTCTGCTCAGTTTTTTCCATCTCCAACGCAGCCTCCAGCAGGCCAGATGGCACCAATGCAATTGCTAGTAAGTCAATACATCTGGCTGCATTCCTGAAATGACAAATCTGATGGATAGAGCCCCAGCTCCTATACAAAGCCYCTTTTCAGAACGCTCTCCCTGGTACTTGTCTGCTTTAAGCAAAACCTAATGTGTGAAAACAAAATAAAATTGAGCTCTTTCAGCGCCCCGCGCTAACGTTTCRTTTGCAGTGTTTTTATTAACGCTGCCCTGCTCCTGTAGCTCGGCCCTGCTCTGCCCAGAGCTCACTTCTTGGCACAAGCCAGGCTCTGTTCAAAGCCCTCCCTCCTCTGGAGCAGCCAGCAGTTCAAAGCAGGTTACAATAAACACCCCGGGCTTTGCTCATTAAAGAGCTGCGAGATTGTTTAGGAAATTGTGCTGGAAGAGAAAACAATCYGAGAGAAAAGCAGAAAGGGAGCAAATGTTTCTTTCAGCCTCCAGAATCTCTGGGGTGAATGGGGAGTTTAGGAATAGGTGTGAGCTGCTGGCATCAGCAGAGGATCTGTCAGCGAGGCACTGATCCCAGCCAGGAGAGGTGCAGGGACTTGCACAGCATCCCTGGATCATTCACAAATCTGCAGGCAAAGCCCTGGAGGAAGCTGAGGGAGCTGCTCAGAGCCACGGGAGGGAGGGGGTGCAGCAGAAAATCTCCAACAGCAGCCAGGCAGGTGTTACCCATCTCCACAAAACTCCAGCCTGCTGCAGCTCGGGTGTTCTCCACCTCTGAGCCAGCATCAGACCTCATCTCATTCCAGAGGTGTGCTTGGGGAAAGCAACCTGCACCAGACAAAACACCCAAACCCCAAAAATGTGCAGCCCCACCAAAGAACTGCTGTGAGCCATRGCTGTTCCACAGAAATAAAGCCCTCTGTGAGGTGTGATGCTCATAATTTGTGTTCATTCATCACTGACAGGCCTGTGGAAAGGGAGAATTTATTTCTGTGGTAACWGCAGTCCCTGCCATGATAAATATCAAACAACTGACCATTTAAAGTCACAGCCCCTGTGTTACTTACACAAGAAGTGGCTCAGTCTTTGAAAGTCTCACCTTTAAAAAATTGTGCTTTGTCTCCAACTGTACCTGCTGAAGGCACTGAGATGGCTCAGGGAGTWACARAGCTATAAAGAAATCAGAATACAGAAATCAAGGAACTCATATTACAAACACCAATTGCAGCAGTTAAAAACCAGTGGGTGAAATTCTGTGTCCAGTGGGTTAAAGATCCATCATTCCATCACAGATATAAGGATCCATCACTCCATCACAGATACAAGGATCCATCACTCCATCACAGATACAAGGATCCATCATTCCATCACAAATGCAAGGATCCATCATTCCATCACAGATACAAGGATCCATCATTCCATCACAAGTACAAGGATCCATCACTCCATCACAGATCCAAGCCATGCTTTGAGGCTGAGCAGCCCCATGGTGAACATTTCTGTCTGCAGCCTGAGCTGAAGAGTCTCAGTCCAGAACATTCAGAGTGCAACAGGCAAAAAAAAATTCCTGATTTATTGGGTACAGTCTTTGGGCATAGGAACAAAAATGACGACAGTGAAGCTTTCCCAGCGTTTGTTCCCTGCACCAGGGCTTGGATTCCCTCAGAGCTCGGGCTTTGCTTCTTAAAGRGGCAAAGCAGCTCAGGTGGAGCCTTTCAAACACACCTCCTGCAGCTCAGAGCTCACCTCCAGACTGAGAGCATCGAGTGTTCAGGGGCTSWTCCCCTTCAAAAACCCCTGCCCTGYTCTTCYKAAGGCTTTTRGGATTCATTCTGTCTCAGCTATATCCCATATGGAGAATTAAGCTGCTTGCAGAGGGGCCTTTTGCATAGTTCAGTAATATCAAAGTTTAACCTTTACTTGAGCTGCTTTCATTGTTTTAACTTCGTTTTTTATGAACCATGGAAATAAAAATTATTTAAGCAGCAGCAGGACTCAGGTCTGGGATGTACAGAGATAAGGACCCATCTGTCCMTGTCTCTGTACCACAGCATCCTTGGCCTGTTTCTCATCTGTGTTTGGGGAAGAAAGGAGAGGAGTTGTGGGTTTTTCAGTCYCTTGCTAGATAATGTGGGGAGCCTTAAAAATCAGATTTACATTTTTCACATTTTTCAGTGAGCAGTGAAAAYAAAATCCTGGGCCTTATCAGTAATTTATGTGTAAATAAATTCAGCATTATTTTAAAAAACAGCAGTGCAAAAAAAATACTTCACATACCTCAAATATCAGCAATCAGCAATAAAAAAACCCCACTTTTTCCTCACCATATAAATTAGAATGTAAACATCTGTACACAAACCAACACATGGAAACACCCAGCCAATGGATTATTAAAAGTTATCACTAAATTTAGGATCCAAAACGGAGTCTTCTCAGCATTGTTTCCAGTGGTGAAGACACTGAGGTTTTAGATACTGAGTTACTCTTATTTAAAATATCACCAAACATCAGAGAGATCTATAGAATTATTCTTTAAATATTTTACCCAAGAGTTAAAATAACCTAAACCTGACAGCTTTCATTATGAAGMGTGTTTAGAAGAGGAAAATTGAGAATAAGRGAGCATCCCATYAAGTATAAGGGGCYCTGGGATTGGAAGAGAGTGAAGGAMTCTTATTCTGCACAGCTTTCCAGCATGTTTCTGTCCCTGTTTTACTGTTTGTAGTTCTCACTTCTTAACCATTATTTCACCTTTCAATCCACTGAGACATTAATTATTTGACTTTTAGATTCCTTTAATCTCCCCAGGTCACTTGTCTAGCTGTCCTTTGASAAGATACTATATGTGGGTGAATATTTTCTATTTTCTCCACTCATTTTTATCAAATGACACCTTTTAAATTGCCTCATTTTTCCATGCAATTTTTGCCTACCAGTGTAATTGCTGCAAGGACTTAAATCATGCAATATTAGAACACTCTGAAATAGCAGTAATGATCTAAAAATAGAGGACCCCTTTTGAAGCAGCTTCCAGCCATGGAGAATCCAAATTAYTCTAATTTGGAAACACATTTAAGCAAATTTGGGCTGTGGTTGTGCAGCCAGTGATTTTTCACCACTTTCATTTTGCACAGCCACATTCCATGCTGATCCATCTGAAATCAAAACTYCCCTGGCCTTGTCACCCTCCTGAACTTGCTTTGTGCAAGAGCACTGAGAAATTGCCCTGTTTTTGGATATTTCTGCACTGAGTCATGCACTGAAGCCTAAACCACAGTGATTGAGGGGGAGTCTCCACTCATGAAGTCACCTCCCAGGATCTGGCCAGGCAGAAAAGGAGAGAACTTTGCCTATGTTTGGAAAGACCCTGGGGRAAGAAGGGGAATCAAAGAAACCACTTTGAATGTGCTGATAGTAAGATGAGCATGAAAATCCATGTTTTGTAGGCACCTATGTCCCACTGGAGCTTTATTTTTGTATTTTAAGTCTGCCCTTAGATATTCAGGTGATAGGAAAACAGATGGTACCCAGCCCTGGGGATGGCAATTACTGGRAAATGAGCATGGCTGGAAATGAGATAATCCAAGTGAGCAGGGATTGTATGTTAAAGTTTRTGTATCATACAAAATAATAAAAATATACCTGTCTTCTGGGCAGATGCCCTGGAGATGGCTACTGCTCTCTCCAGATTTGATACAGGCACCTTTTGTCACTGGGCTTGAGGAATTTTTCCTGTCTTTTCCCACTCCTGAGAGTGGTCCAGCCCCAGCCTCCACCAGAACTTTCAGCCATAACTGCAGCGTTATTGTTAATACAAGAGAAATAAGTCCCAGCTACGTGAGCAATGCAAATCCATCTGAACTTTGGCTGGTTGTATTAGAYCCAGTGGAGAAAACCAGCAAATCCCACTGTAATCTGTTCCCAGAAAATCCACTTAGGCAGCTGGATGTGGGCACTGTGATTAGCACATCTCAGGGGTTCACCATCATTAGCAAAGGTAATGGCTGTTTATCCCATCCCTCAGGATCACCTACCAGCCCTGAGAGTCTCACCTCTCCCATTTTCCAGTCTGGGGGTAGTCAGGAAGCTCTGGGAAAGGCTGTGGGATTTGGAGATGTGTGCTCAGCAAGGAGAGGCTCAGGCAAAGCTGACACAGGTTTGGTCTGAATCCTGACCCACAAGGTTTCATTCAATACAAGAAAGGATGCTGGAATCACAGTTTGGGTCTTGATTTGCTTAAAGCACTGGGTCCTGGGTACTTTTATGTAAAACTTTTCCCCATTTTTCAACAAATAACACAGGACAGATAATCAATTCTGACTGATGTCTTGAGGGATTCTGAGGGTTTTTGTGCAGCAAAATGCAGTGGGTAGGAGAGTCCTGTGTGTTGCTCTCCCTGCACCTCCYCAGATGCAGAATAAATGTCCTGGATTCAGGTGTCCTGCTCCATGGAAAGAGCCCCTTGGCACCTGATCCCCTGGAGYATCTGTGTAAGAGATCCCACGTTATCAGTGCTGCTCACAACAAAGCAGCCCTTTGTTTTGGGTTTACTACAAGTTATATGGATTAAATCATCCACCAGAGACTGTGGTTCTGGAAATAAAAAATGCAKCATATATGGACGTAATAACCAAGTATGTGTGCCACTATTTGGGGTTTCATTTCARGAGAAAATAGAAAATTTGAGATCATATCTAAGCAAGAGCAACCTGTGGCCRTTCTAAATAGAGGTGCTTTTCAAGGTCCATTAAGCACTAATCATACCTGAGATTAAGGGGAGAAGGGGGAACCAGGGGCCTGAGATTGTTTAAAGGGTACATTTCATATTAGTAAGAAATTYAAGACAGAGACAGGTCAGGCTGAGTTCTGTTTAATTTAAAAGATACTCATCTCAAGCGTTAGTCAGAGGTCTCAGGATACTGGATGTCTTTCTTGTAACAGTGCACAATGAAAAAGTGAGGAGAAAGAATTTCAGGAGAAGAAAGAGGAATACAGTCCTGTATTTCTCCATTCCCCCCAGAAAAACACATTTTAGGAGCCAGTTCTAGAATTATTCTCACCAGTTTTCAAGTTGTTTGTCCGAGACAAAAATTTAAAATATCTTTACTCTCCCCTACCTTGCCAGTTGACTTGCTGCACTGTAGAATATCCTTCAGGGCAAGTTCTGCTGCTCTGCAGGAGTGGTTTTCTCTCAGTGCTTCAGCATTTGCTCCACTCACCAGGCAGTGACTGTCTGTGACTGTCAGTGACCAGGCATGTGCTCCTAGCAGAAAAATCAGATTAATCAGATTAATCAGATTAATCAGAAAAATCCGAAAAATCCCAGTGCTGCCAGACAGAAGCACTGCTTCCTACTGAAAATGGTCTCTCCAACTCCTGCACACAGTTTGCAGTGACTGAAATCTGAAATACAAGCGGAGTGATGAAGTTCTTTAAGCTGGAGAGGAACTTYTGACAAGGGTGGGCAGTGACAGGACAASGWGRGATRGCTTGAAGCTGCCAGAGGGCAGGGTTRGATGGGATATTGGGMAGGAATTGYTCCCTGTGAGGGTGGGCAGGCCCTGGCACAGGGTGCCCAGAGAAGCTGTGGCTGCCTCTGAATCCCTGGAAGTGYCCAAGGCCAGGTTGGATGGAGCTTGGAGCAAGCAGGGATTGTGGAAGGTGTCACTGCTCATGGTACGGGGTAGCAACAAGATGATTTTGAAGATCCCTTCCAACCCAAAACTCTCCATGATGTTATGACTCTAAATGGTGTTGATCAGGGTGGGCAATGAAGGTTTTTTGCCTGATCCTAAGGGTGAGGATTTGGTGATTTAACTCACAGTTCTGGCAGCCTATCCCCAGCAGCAGGTGAATTATCCAGGAGCTTTGGATAATTGGATAATTTGGATAATTTGGATCCAACCAGCCACCCAAGCTGAGGGGCACTCACCTCCCTTCCAGCCTCAACACCTTCCAGCCACTCAATCCCTCACCARYTTGGACAAGGGACCAAGGCACTCARRGGYCTGATCCAAASCCCACCCAGACCCACAGGTCCCTCAGCAAACCCTCCCTCCCTGCAAAGGCCAGACCCAGGAGCACCAGGGCCAAGGCAATTCCAGATTCCTGCTCCATTGGCTGCAGGAAACAATCTCACAACAAGGTCAGGGAGGGAAACATCACCTTTGCAATAGGAGGAGGTTTCTGCAGCACATTGTCACGTAGTGTAAACAGCAGTGACACCAGAGACAGCAGAAGTTTGCAGCTGTATTATAAACTTTCTTCCATCCCCTCCCCCTTCCTAGAAAGAAGTCATCCAAACAAGCCCTGGCAGTTTTGACTGCTCAAGAAACTTTATGGCTGAGAGCTGCACAGATGATTTACTGCCACGTCCCCGTTTTCCCCTCAAGCTTGCACTAAACTAGAACTTCACAATTGTTTAATGGGGGACAGCACACTCTCCCTTTTTCCTTTTTTTTTTTTCCTCCTTTTTCCTTCTCTTGAGGAAACTTGCTTTACAGTTCTTGTGAAAGAATCTGTGATGTCTGATTACAACATGGAGCTATAAATCCAAGACTTAAAAACGGCATTTCTCCTTCTCTTCTCTTCTCTTCTCTTCTCTTCTCTTCTCTTCTCTTCTCTTCTCTTCTCTTCTCTTCTCTTCTCTTCTCTTCTCTTCTCTTCTCTTCTNTTCTCTTCTCTTCTCTTCTCTTCTCTTCTCTTCTCTTCTCTTCTCTTCTCTTCTCTTCTCTTCTCTTCTCTTCTCTTCTCTTCTCTTCTCTTCTCCTCTCTTCTCCTCTCTTCTCCTCTCCTCTCTTCTCCTCTCTTCTCCTCTCTTCTCCTCTCTTCTCTTCTTCTTTTCCTTCCTTTCCTTCTTCTTTTCCTTCTACTTTTTCTCCTTCTCCTTCTTCTTCTCCTTCTTTTCCTTCTTCTTCTTCTTTCTCTTCTTCTTTCTCTTCTTTTTCTTCTTCTTTTTCTTCTTCTATTTCTTCTTTTTCTTCTCCTTTTTCTTTTCCTTTTTTGTCACTCAGCACTAGCACACTTGTTTTAATGAGCCAACTGTCTGGGTATGAGAGCACACGASTGGGGRGRGAGAGGAGATGAGACAAAGCTCCCTGCTGCATCCCTGTGATGGATGCTGCCCCAGCAAGGCACAGAGCAGMTACTTAAAGCTGTTTATAAACTTGAGGCCAGCTCGTTTGTGCTTGTGGAACAGCCTGAAAAATGCAGCCCCAGGCCAAACCCTGCAGAGGAGACACCATTTAAATTAACTCACCTTCCCCAGTCTGAGATTTAATTGTAGAAATACTGCAAAACTCGTCACTCAGTCCATGAAAATTAACTTATGAAAAGTAATTGTTTTGTGTACTTACTAAATAGAGGGCAACATCGAAGGAAATGCAACCACCACTTTTATAGGAACAGGTGTTTCACTGAATAGAAGGCTTCAAATTCAGCACAAAATGTTCCATCTCAGGTTCTGAAAACTGAAAAATCTCAGTTCTCCTTTCTCCAGTTTCAAGTCTTTTCCTTGCCCTTCTGTTGTTCCTTTCTCTCTCCAGAAAGGATGAAGCAGTTTGAGGTACTAGAAATACAAAGAAGTCCAACCTTTTTATTTCACTAAGATATTTTAKTTAGAAACAGTTACAAACATTAAGATGATATAAAAGTCAGATTGAAATGACATTAATTTTTTTAATTAATGCTTGAACCTCTAATTTGGAGTGTTTTTTAAAGTCAAGTATTTTATGTGTAGATCTTTCAATAAGATATAATCTCTCAAACAATCACAGAACAATYAAAAAATGTTCAAGCTGATTATTTTATTCAATGAAGTTTTTTCATTCATCTCTAAATAGCACCAAAGTCTTGGGGAAATAACTTGTTTATTTTTTTCATTCATTGTGACAAATGCTTGACCACACCACGAGTTTTGCTGTTGATACTAATAATTTATGTTTCAGATTMATATACTGCTGTTTCAGAAACAATGGGGCTGACCCCTTCTGCTAAGAGCCATCAATGAAACAGCAATGTTTATTTATTTAAAAGGAAAACAGCCTGGTCTCTAATTTGCTGTGCTCAAGATAGAGCAAGATATCAGCAATGGTCCACAAACTGCATTTTATATTAAAAACCCAGAGCTAGAGTTTAAATCTAAATCAAGTTTTGAATTTTATTCCGAGAAAAAGAAAAATTCCTTTATATTTTTCTGTTAAATAAGATATTTTCCAAAATTAACTTTTAAACTGAGTTTTTAGCACCTTGCAAATAGGACTCTGGTGGTATTTACCTGTCAGTCTGAACCAAATCCCAAGTGACTTTTCAGTTTCACCATTTAAGATCCTTGTGAAATTTAAAGGAACTCTAAAATGAGGCCAATACCTGGTGTCTGTACATGGTTTTGTCTTAGTACTTTTAGTAAAAGCAAGAAGCAGCATGGGGACACATGATTTTATTTTTAATTCCATAATTTTTATAACCTTTTCTTTGATGCATTGGAACTATGTACAGAATGCAGCAGAAAATAAAAAGTCATTTGGCAAAACCCAGCAGAGGCTGAGAGTGCAGGGGCAGAAAATCCCACAGGGAGAARCTCAGATCAAAATTCACCATCTCAAATAAAGAACATCTCTAGTGAGCAATAGAGCAGTGGGCAGCCCTYCTCTCCCAGTGAGCCATTAGAGGGGACATTTGTGAGATCAGATCCACACCCCAATCAGGATTTTAGCTGCAGTTCCATTGTCCACAAACAGGAGTGGGTAGCAAACACAGATTATGGTGCTTTCTGCAAGGTCAGGATCCCTAAACACTGTATTGTGCTCTTATGTCCTGCCCACTCCCAATATAAATATAAATATAAATATAAATATAAATATAAATATAAATATAAATATAAATATAAATATAAATATAAATATAAATATAAATATAAATAT
>CADDXX010000306.1:501645-520081 GCA_902810485.1 Alauda arvensis | reverse complement strand
ACTTTTCAAATAGACTTATTATTTCTTAAAAATTAACCAATTAATTTGCAAAGAGCTCAGAATTAGTTATGTAAGGATCCAGGGACCCTGTCACTTTTGGAAATGCCAAGGAGAGGAGAAGCCTTTCAGGCTGGGAAAACGCTGCCTGCCTCCGAGGAAGGGAAACCATTAAAGTAAACAAGATTCTCTCATTTCAGAGGTATTTGAACAATGGTTGGTTTCAGTTTAGCTGCTGAACTTTCCACRGGCTGGGTGTGCTCCCAGCACAAGGTGTACCAGCCCTGGGAAGCCATCCATCAAGCTGCAATGGCTCTGCATCTGCTGCCTGAGCTTTTTTGGGCTCAGGCTGCACAATTTTAAACCAGAAAGTGTCAGAGCTCTGCTCTCAGCCTGAATCTGCAGCCTCCAAAGCCCAGCCCAATTTCCTGCATCCCACCAGCTCCACCATCCCCCGCACCTTTCACAACACACACTCCAATTTTACTCACCACTGCCCCCCAAAAAAACGCTGCTCACACACTTGTGGCTCCCAAGGAAAACATCAGGGAGTGGGTGTACTTCCTYCAGATTGCATTGTGCTCCAAGATAAGCCAAGCACCAAACAAAGAGCACATTATGAGCAACTGGAATAGCAGCTTCTGAGGTTTCCAGGGCTTCAGTAAGCTTCAAGTGAGGTGGATGTTAATGACAAATTTTCCTGGTTGTCAGCTCTGCCGTGGCTTTGTGCTGGGAGGACAGAGTTTGGTGATAATGCTGAGTTTGTGGTGTTGGTCAGCGAGGGGAAGGTGAGAAATGCTGTGCACATCTCCTGGAGCAAATGCCACCTAGGATAGGGACAGAGAGGTAAATTCACCCAGGTTTCTTACTTTTCAGTACATATCAGAGCTCCACAAAGCCTCCCCAGAGCCTGGCTGTGGTGGAGCATCCTGGGTGAGATGTTTTAGGCAGGACGTGCTCCAAATTGAACTTCCCTATGCTGCATAAAATCTTTCCTTATAGAGGGATCTAGCAAGCTTTTCTCAAAAAAATCCTCTCCCACTTGTGATGTTTGCAAAAAGCTTCTGGCACTTGGCAAGCAGAGCATCTCTGAGTCAGGAAAAAGACCTTTTATTTGTCTCATCAAATTCTTTTTGGTTTTGTGYTGATATGAAATTGTTAAAAATCTCCATTTCCTTCCTCCAGCCTGCCAAAACAGCAATTAACTGCAAAAGGTGGCTGATTAAAGTCTCAAAGCAACACAGAGTTTGGAGTGATTTTAGCTCTGAGTGATAGTCTCTGCAAGTGAAACCATTTGTTTTAAATTCTGTTATCTGGAATGTGCTTTACCTAAGAGCAGCTTGTAACACACAGAGATTARGAGCAGTGCCTTAGAAAAGAACTGTGAAGGCTGCCTTCAAATCCTGGGCTTTTTTAAAAGGAAGAAGAAAGTACTAGAGAGAAGTTCTGGAATTTAACTTTGCTATGAAATTATGTAGAATAATTTGCCATCAGCTGAATAATTGCTTGCTAARACAGCACAGAAAATCAGGGTATTTCAGGATATTTTTAAGTGTTATAGTGAATACACCAGCCCCAACAGAAAGGGTGAAGGTTCACCACATTGTTTTTCCCCCAGTATAAAATTTGAACAGTGCTGGGATTGCTATTCTGAAGGGTCTGGCTGGTTTAGGCAAGAATACACCAGAATTAACCTCTGGAGAGATTCTATCCAAGCTGTCCCCAAATCAGTGTTGGCACTGCACATGATGCAGCATTTCCTAGTGACAACAGCAAATCCAGCAATGACAGAGGTAGAGCTTTCCAAAATTAGCACAGAAATGCTTCCCCTGAAGCACCATCATCAGTRATACCTCCAGAGTTTTAGGGTCCYTRGATCCATGAGTTACACCAGGTACAAGAAATTACATAGAAGTCACTTAAAATCATTTGTTGGCCATTGATTTTTTAAAAAAATCTCATATATTAGCAGGCTTAAGATATGGAAAAATAACAATCATGTGGTCCAGAGCAACTGTGCTGCCCTGAGGTTAAATAAAATGGTGGAAAAGGGTGAAAGCCCTCAAATGGACTCTTATATTTCCATTTTGTGTTATCATTATCCAAACCAGCACAGAAGCATCAATCACGTGTTTTGAGGGTTTTTTYCTGGTTTTTTAAGTGGTAGTTCACAAATGCAAACCACAAAGAAGAACAAAGTAGGGGAGAACACAAAATAATTTGGTTGCACACCTTATGACTGCACATACTACATTTATATCTATGTAATTGAGATAATTAAGCATCAGATCATCCACACAGACTCTGCTTTGGCCTTGTTACAGGGATAATATTGTCACAAGAATGATTGAGAACAACTGGCAGGGTGCAATACATGGCTCTTTACAGCCTGCCAATACCCCAAAGTGGGGAAAAGACCCAAAAAATGCACATTTAAAATGAATGGCATAGGAAATCTAAAATGACATGCATTTAACTGCATAAGTAGGAACAACATTTCCAATAATCTGTGTTCCAAAGGTCTGCTAGGCTGAGACAAAACCTGACTTTGAGAAGCAAGGTACCACAGAGAATACAGGAAGGAAAGCACTGGGAGTAGAAGGAAACCACTCTTTTCCTAACTACAAAACCTGGTTTGTGTCCAAACATTCATCATGGGCAATCTAGGAAGACTCTTCCTTGCCAACCCACTCCAGTTCTCCCAGAAAGCCAAAAAAAATCACTGACATGATAAAAGATGTTGGATCTATCMCTCTTAGCAGGAAATCCTAAAGAAAATACACCTCTGTAAAACTCAGCATTTCAACATGGCTGGGTTTTGAGCTTTCTTTGACATAAATAACTTGGTTCTTTCTAATTTCATCCTTTTGGATGACTTCCCATGTCCTAAAAATGATTTGGTACTTTTTTCTTAAAGTATCAATGTTTAGAGTGAGTGATCATATGAGAACTTCAGGCTTCATTAGAAAGAAGATCTTGTAAAGATAAACTCCAAAAGTTCAAACCCAGAATTTTAATTAAAAAATATCTCAGATTTTAGCCTAGATTAATTAAAAAATATCTCAGTTCTAGCACCTAGCTAGATATTAGAGATAGGAAGGACAGACAAGAGGTTTTATATGTTCAGATTTAGCAATAGTGAGCTGCAGACTTAATTTTTATTGTCAGAGCAGATAATGCTACTTTTAMATTCAACACTTCACAATTTAGATCCTCATGCCACAATGCAGTGCCTTTGCAAAATAAATAAAAATAAAAAAGTGTCCTTCCAATAAGTACTCCTGCTGAAAATGTTTATCTGAGAATTGAAGCTGTTATAAAGCAGTTAAATATTTAAATCCAATGTTCTGGGATTGTTATGGAGTTGGAATTGCATTAGTAAGAATTGCTTTGAGTAGCTGAAAAATCTGGATTAGAGAGAGGGCGTGGCAGRAAATTCTGGTTGGCAAACATGAGCCACACTTGAAACCAGCTCAGAAAAATGCCCAAAATTTACCTTGAAAGTCAATGGAGGGCTGGCAGCCACAGAACAAGGCTGGAAACTGCTGGTTAGCCTGCTAAATGCAGCTCATTCCAGCTCTTGGCTCCTGAATCCCTGCTCTGAGCCTTCCCAGGTCCCCCTGGAGGGAGTGGGTGTGCTTCCTTCAGATTGCATTGTGCTCAAAGATCCATCCCCTGCAGGACACATGGACAGTTCCAGTCCTTTCCCTGAGCAGCCTGGTCAGAGTTTGTTGGAAAAACCCAACAAAAACTCTACAGGGATGGGGAAACTGAGAGATGATTTTAAAGATTCCATTCTATTTTCAGTCTCGTAGAAGGCTGAGACACAACAGGTGTGAAACTCAACACCATTCTATCAGAATCTAAACCATTCCTTATTCACAACACCATATAAATGTTTTTCAGCCCATTAGTTTTTGCCACACAATGCTGCTAATACTTCTATCACTTATTATTTTACCCCACTTGCTACGATGCATCTTTCACAGTTCTAATTCTCCAAAATACGTGCTCTATTTGCAGGGCCCAGTTTGAGACTTGTTTCCAGCTCAGTTTCTCCCTCAACAACATCTTCTCTACCCCATGGCCTTCCTAAGCCAGCACACCTCATGCCAGAGTTTGCACACAGATGTCCAAGGCTATGTGAGCCCTCAGCCAGGCTTTGAGGACCCTCTGCAGGGCTGCCAGAGGTTTTTGAAGGCAGGGCCCATGTGCACATCTCCTGTGCAGAGAAGAGTCTTTGTTCAAAGCTTGCTGCCTCTTCTTCCTTCCTCCAATTACCTGCACACAGCTCTAACTCATGGGGTGTGTGCTCTTTGCACGTTTCCTCTGCTTAGAGAAAAAAGGAATCAAAATCCCCCCMMAAAAAAAMCCCCACACCCAACAAAACCAYCACTTCTATGGCCATAAGMCAGGTCTTACACTAATAATGAGRTTTATATTAAAAGCAGCAGTTGGGTACCTCAGTTCCTGTTTTCTGCTGTCCTGAGATGTGCAGAGCAGCCATGGGCTGTGCCACATTTGGGGTACAAGATTGTGTGATTTCACAGGACAGACACTGAATGTACCCTCTGTGCCTTGGTGCTGGGGGCTCATTTTGCTACATCTTCATTTCAAGTGCCAGTGGAGCAGAGAAATGGGGAAAAGCAGAGGCAAGGATTAAACTCTCAGTATGGCAGGGGAGGTTTGAAGCAGGATCAGCCCAGGAGAGACTTTCAGGAACTTCCTCAGGACTTGGTTTGTTAACGTTACCACGGGCTGGTGAGCACGAGGTATGAAAAACAAACAGATCCTTTGGCCATGTGAACAGATCCCACAAAAAATCACCCAGACTGAGAGCCTGCCCATGGCAGAGACTTCCCAGCTCCTCCACATTGCTGCTTCTCCCACGTAGACAGCTCCAGTCTGCATAAGGAAATATCCATCTCCATAACCCCCTCCTTCATCGTCATTCCAAAAGTTTCAAGGCTTTATCTGAGTATGGTGGCATCCCTCATTTTAACTTCCTCCACAGCAAGAATCAGACTTTTGGACATGGAAATCAGCAAATTTTTAGGCTTTAGAAGCTTAAAGGAAAGTGGCTTTGGAGAAAAGCCTCTGGGAATGGGGTGTAGGTGGACAGTGGTGGTGGTGCTGTACCTAAATCTCAGCAGGTTCTCCTGTCTCTTCTCAGGTGTCCCTTCCTGTAAGCCTGAAGGAGATTTCCAAGGAATGATGAGGATGAGAGAGGAGAGACAATTACAACTCCTAAACTCCACTGTGGAAGAATTTTAAGAATTTGGGCAAATATTCATCAGAAACCAGCCAGAGAGCTTATTTCACCCATTTAGAAGGGGGAAGGAGAAAGGTCCCAAACACTTCTGAGGTCTCAACAGTTCCTGAAATATCCAGAAAAAAAGAAAAAAAATTTAAAAGGACCTGAAAATGTAGGTTTCAAAAATATCTGCCATATTTTTCTCTTTGCCTGTAGTAAGCAGGAGCAAGTTGAAACCCTGCCTTTGCCCAATTATTCAAGTGAGGCAAAAAAAATCCTCTCTCCAAGGTGAATAAACTTCAGCCATAAGTAAAGTCCTGCTTAAATATTGACACAGACCAGTATATTCTCCACTACCCAGTGTTTTGTTAGCAATTAAAGTATTAGATAACAAGGCMCATGTACACAGCTGGATGGAGAAACCTCACATTTCTGAACAGCGTCCCAGTTTCAAGAGYTGGTGTGGAGTCCAAATGACCTTTATCTTGCCAGTGTTAACAAATTTAGATTAAGTACACAGATACCAAATTCCTTGCATGATTTATCGACTGTGTAATGCTAATTTTTGCACCCATACCATTTGTAGAGGCTCATTTGACTCGGGTGCTGTGTGAAGCATGTGGCGGTGTTGAAGATGAATAAGGATGTTGGGTTTTTTTCCTTGGACTATTTTCCTCTCTAAAACAACCTGTGAACAGCCTGATGGTTGGAAAACCACAGAGCACACCTTGCAGGTCAGGTGGGCACAGGAGTCACCAGGATGCTGCAGAGCAAGGGCACTGCTCTGAGAGGGATGGAGCAGGACCTGCTTGGATGCTGCCTGGAGGATGAGACCAAGGTCCTTCTGCATTCTCAGGAGAGAGGAAGAGAGATGACAGATGGAAACAGCAGCTTTCATTCTGTAAATCAAAAGGAAAAGASAAGGCTGACAGTGGAAATACAGATYTGTCCTGCTTTGTTTAAAACAATGCTAAGCAAAAAGTGACTGGCTTTGAAACATAGGTAAAAGTGAAACTCAGAATATTGTCCTACTTTCCAAGGTTTAAAGCTCTTGTTAGAAGCCTTGTTAAGACATCAAATTCCAAACCAAGTGTGTCTGTTTCCAGGTGTCCACCAGTAGTACTTCAATTACATTTGTGYTTGTCTATGTACATCTACATCTTTCTATTCAATGTTCTGAAATAATTACATTTTTCATTTGCAGGTCAAGTCTGGCAATCAGGATGCAGCAACATCAGCCTTCCTCCAAAAATWAAACCAACTTTAAAGGTTTCTGCTTTCACACCCTGCACACATGATCATCCCAACATCACTGTTCACTGCCCACCACTTGCACCAGTGCAGCACTTTGCAGTGGTCTGCTAGAAATTGCATTGGTGAAGTCAATAAAGTCATAAAACTGAAAGCAAAAATGTGGGTGCAACCATTGTCTGGACCTRTGACTGCAGAACAGGATTCTCAAAGAGCCCTTGCTGTGTTAGGTGATTTCACACCACTCATGGCAAAGGGAGCTCTCTGCCAGCTGATCTGATTCCCCACCAAGGCATAAAGCAGCTCCTTGTATTTCAGAATAATTCATCTGATTCTCTCAGCCCTAGAGCCCCTGAGACTCAATATCACTGTGTAAAATCCCACTCCAGCTCTGCTCCATGGGGTTTATTRCTCCTAAAGAACAGCAGAGCAGCACTGTAGTCAAAAGTGGAATATTTATCCATACTCACATTGATAAGGAGAAG
This sequence comes from Alauda arvensis, assembly GCA_902810485.1. Taxonomy (NCBI): domain Eukaryota; kingdom Metazoa; phylum Chordata; class Aves; order Passeriformes; family Alaudidae; genus Alauda; species Alauda arvensis. The sequence goes on along the minus strand of CADDXX010000306.1, from coordinate 513,094 downwards.
CCATCATAAATAACATCTATCCTGGTRAAAACAAGGTTTTTAAGCTTGGTGCTTTAGTGGCTGTCTCTTGTAGGCTGGAACCTGCTGCATCTCTGACTCTCCTTCCTACGAAAACTCAGAATAATTATTTTTAAAATTAACCAAACACAGGTTTGTATAAAAGGAAATCATTGAGGTGTACAATTCCCTGAGTACAGCTGGGAGGTCAGGAGGTCAGGCACATGCTGTGTGCCAATAGCAAAAGGTTAGAGTGGATTTTTAAATCCATTATGCTCAAGGGTATGTTCAAAATCATGAGGGAAAGGTTGGMTTCTTTCTTGATATCCTCACAGCACATGAAAATCCTGAACACTAAACATAGATTTATATTAGAGGACAGCCTCGTTTTTTTATGACAGAATGATTTTGTAATCAAATGCCACAACCAGATACCACAAGAATAACTTAATGATGCAGGAACACAGAGCTGGCACAAAATAAAGCMCAGCTCACAACCTCAGGCTGTGTAAACTGATGCAACTTCCTTGGTTATCCATTTATACCCTTTTATCCATTTACTTTGGTAATTCAGAAACCCAATTTAAGATTTAATATGATCTCAGGAAAGAATCCATAACCCTCAAACATCTGCAGTGATAGCCAACTGATCAATACAATGATGGCATTCACAGGAATTTCAGCAGAGCACAATTGAGGGCTTGWGCTGAGCTCTGGGATACGTGTGATAAAATATTTTGGTTTAAATCACACTTGTCTGTAAGGTAAACCTAATCTAGCAATTCAGGGTTCTGGCTTCTCCAGAAGGATAAAGGAAAACAGATTGACCAGGCWGCAGTTGGAAAAACCTCAGCTTTCTGCCTCATGACAGTCAGTTATTCTAGAAACTCAAGCTTATCTGTGGGACTTTGTGCTTATTTAGGAGTGGAATGAACAACCTGATTTCCCAGTTGAATGTTGGAGACAGCAGAGTGTTTGACAGCTCTCACTTCCTTGAATGCAGATCCATGCACAGATCACAACCTGATGCTCTCCTTAGGAAAACCTCAGCAGGAATTTTTGTTTTGTATCTCTTTACTGCCCTTCTTTCACCAGTTGTTCACRGAGCTGCTGAACTCTCTGTGCTGAAGCCATTTTCTCTGACACTCATCCACCTCTGTCTCCCCAGATTTATTTTACAGCCAGGCTGTTGTGCCCTTACACCAATATCCACCCTTACCCTGTATGAGACAGCCTGGGGACAAACCCTGAGCACAGATTGCACACAAACATCACCTAAAACAACAGAAACTTTCACCAGTGGCTGCAAAAACCCTGCTGTGGAGCCCCAAGAGCCCTTTTCCTCTCCCACACCATCACCTGAGTTCTGCCTCTCCTTTGATTGCAGGATTGGTGTGACCACTCTGTGGATGAAATGCAACCTTCAGCAAAAGGAGGAACAAATACATTTTCTATGCTTTTTCTTCTCCCCCACAGAATTATCCTCCTGCTATGCTTACAAGGCAAACCTRGCAGCATTATCCCCTCCCTCATTGTCACTGCTGTGATCAGGCAGAAGTGCTGCACTCACTCTTTTCTTTCTTTTTACTTGTTGGGCAAATATCTGCAATACAAAAGTGGCAAATACAAAATTCAGCTTCTGCTGATGTAAATGCTATTAAAGGTTGCTTTTGTAGGTGGTCAGGGATGGCAGGACTGCAATGCTCTGGGTGTGGGAGGTCCAAAGGAGGAAGAAMAAGGCCAAAGTGAATTCACTTCAAAACCCAAGCAAATACTCATGGACTATTTTGGCAGCTWTTCACCAGGTCTAGTCTGCATCACATCTTTAATCCCTTTTCATTTCTCATTGCCAAACCAGTGAGGCACTCCTGCTGTCTCCAGTGTTGTCCAGAAAGGACAACATCTTTGTAATGCAGGATTTGGAAGGGGATTAAACAAACAAAAACCCCTCCAGGATCAGCTGCCAATGGTTAGAAGTGATTTGTTTGTGTTTGTTTTCTCCTCCTTGGGACAGCTTTGGCTTGAGCACTGTCTGCAGCAGCATGGARGTGGCCCCAGACAGGTAACCCAGCCCCATCCTGCTGATGTAAAATCAGTTTTGTGTTAAATACAAAGCCTATAGCCACTGAAATAATAGTGCTGAGAAAGAATAAGCAAAAAAATGCAAATGGAGCACCCTTCAGCAAATATTTTGCAGTATGATCAGGAGTGACTGAGAGTTAACAGGAGATAATAATTCCCCTTCTGCATTAAAACATGCTTGCTCCCTCTCCTCATCCCCCTGGTTTTGATTGCCTTGGGATAAACAGATTGTTCAGTAGGAGATAAACTAAGGACAACACCTCCAAGTTAGAAGTCTGGTTTGTATCCTTAACCAGTGAGTTTGGCAGCTACACTTTGTTATTTATGTCCCCTGATCTCAGTTTGCATGCCAGGTTATAAAAAATCCCAACCAAAARAACCCCACATATCAAAAAGCTTGTCAATACTGTGGTGATTGCAGCCATGGCTAAATCACTTTGGATGCCTCTTTAAATCCCCAAAAGTCCTCACTGGAGTTCCTTTAYTGCTGCTGGCAGAGGAGGGTGCTTCATCCACTGCATCATTTTAGACTTCTGAGGTTGCTGACATTCTCACTGCATTCTGTGCCAAGTCTGCATTACTATATCTGTAAATTATATAAAAAAAATTGTTTCAGGCATGCAGATATCTTGCTGGTCATATGGGCAATTTGGAAGTAAACATCCAATGAGAATCATTTCTCTAAAGGCAGCTCCAGTAAGTTTGCATTCATTTAGAGTTATTTTGCATGCACCTCTTGGACCCTCAATGTCAAAACTACATTTTTTATACATTCATTTTCCTCTTTATCTAAAACAAAATACAAAGAGAAGAGCCAGCCTTTCCTGATASAAACAAGAAGCTGCTGGATTGTGGATGGAGATTACTTCTACCCCAGGAAGGCAATTACTCCAGGCACTTAATTCCACCCTTATCAATTAACTCTTGCGATGGAAGGAATTTTATCTGGTGGAAACTGGACAGAAATCTGGTCTGAAAACTCACARCATTGTGCCAATGAACTCGTAGCAGGGACACTTCTGTGCATCTCCAAGGTCTTCAGCTGTTTGAACCTTRACAACTCCTCCAACCAAGTATAAATAAAGCACAAAAAAACCATCCAGCAAGTTCACAAACCACAGAGCCAGACTCAGTACAATTGGAGGAGTAGCCCCTCACCCATTGAACAAATCACCCAAATTCTTTCTTTGCCACATATTCTTCTTTAAGTCTCATYAGGGAGACTCTGAGAAGAAATTAAATTTTGTTTTGCTCTTCCATAAATAAAGTCATTGCTCAGACATGCCAGAAATGACAAGGATGTTRTGGTGGTACATGGAGCTCATCAGAACCCTCCATAAAGCCTTGGAAAAAAGGAAAACCAGGAGGTTTTTGTGCTCTGTGTGCAAAGCTMAGGGACAGATGTGCCAGCAGCAGATGATCCTGGTCAGAGGAGGCTGAACACGAGTGGGTCCTTTTCATTGCCTGCCAAAACAGAGCAGCCTTGGAATGTTCCTGTAGGAAGGGGAAGAATTAGCAGTGTGTCTCTGAATCCTGCTGCTCCAGCTGCTTCTCAGGCTTTTGACTTCAAACTACAATCCAGCTGCTGGTATTTTCATTCCAATTAAGTTCTGAGTGTTTTTTAAACAAAATATTTTCATAGACCGACTATTAAACGATTTCATCATGATCTGATTTCAAACAACAAATGCTTACTGAGCTGCAGAGACGGAGCCTGAGAGATGAAGAAACGTGTGTTTGGAGATTATAAAAATGCTRAAAGGATTTAACTTGGCAAGCAGAGGCCTGAGAGCTCATTTTGACTCAAGGGATGCCAAAATATTGAGGGCTGTGGTAAACAGTAACCCAGACCTCCTCCATAAGCTGTCCATTAATAAGGGACCTGAGGGACACATTATAAAATTAACAATTGGAAAATTTAAAACAAATCCAAAATCCAGCTGAGTGCTTGCAATGTCCAGGTTATACAGTCAACGTAGTAGCTGTCTTTAGMAGATCATCCTGCAGAGAACCTGCAAGAAGTGAGGGTTTTTTTGTTCTAAAATAAAAGTGAGATGCATTTTTTAGGAGGTGAGGTGGGAACCAGTAACACCAGGATGAGAGCTGCTAGCTGCTGAAGCCAGTAGTGCTGATGTGGGTCTGGAATATTTATCCTGGGGAGCTTTTGGGGGAAAAAAGCAAATGAGGGAGAACATTTTCACATCAGCTGCTTCTTCCCCCTGCTGCTGTAGGCAGAGAAGCTCTGCTGGGTGGTTCTGCAACAAGAAGCAGAGAAGGTGTTCAGAGAGAGGAGATAAATCCTACAAGCAACAATCCTGCCAAGGAGCTGGATTTGGAGTTGCAGGGCCTTTCTCCAAAGCCTCCCAGCCTCCCCTTCTGGAGACAGCAAACTGCTGTGGGCATGGAGCACCAGGAGCAGCTGCTGTTGGACTCCATGGTCCAAAGCTCTGGTCCAGACTTGGATCTCAGCCAGCAAAGCACCTGAAACAGTGTGAACACTCACCATCTCACAGGGCTACCACAGCATTCCAGAGAATCCAACACTTGTCTATCAATTATGGCAAAAACATCAGGATCTAGGTGCCTGTGGCCATTCCATCACCAGGAGGATGCTGCTGGTGTTTTCCAAAGCAGTGTGCTTGAAGTCAAGCATTGCACCTTCCTCACCTCTGCAGAGATGGAGACAAACTTCTGCTCCACTTTGCCCTGAAACCACAAGAAACTCAATCATGTGGCTCCTAGCAAAAGGCCAGCTTTYAATGCCATCAAAAGTCCATGGACTTTGCTGAGAGAGATCCTTGTTCCTTTTTTAATGGTGAGTCTGGAGTACTGACTCCACAGCAGAATCAGAAGAGAAGCAGTTCAGATAAAGGTAAGTTTGTAAGGAAGAATAAATATACAAAAATGGGAACTGGCCTTTGTTGWCTATCAAACACAGAACTAGGTGCCAGAAACACCAAAAGTAACCTAACATATAGATCAAGTAGAAGGACAAAAACTTATTTTTTAAAAAAATCTGTTTGCTTATTGCTGTGGAAGTTGATTCCTTATTTTTCCCCCGTTGTTTGAAAATTGCAGGATTTTTTCCACTGGGTAAAGAAGGTCTTGGGACATTGCAGCTTCCCAAGTGTGTACAGATAAATATTCTTTTCTTTTTTGTAAGAATCAGCCCAATATGAGAACTGCACAGGAGCACAGGCACCAATACCTGAATGTCTCTCTCTTTTCATATTATAYGATGAGCACATAGTAATTTACATCAGTTTGTGGTGGAAACACATAAAACAAATTGACATTTGTTAATGTGTGCAAACTCAAGGACTACCAAGCATTTCTCCTCAAAAGACATGCAAAGGGTGGAAGAATAAAAATTTACCTTTTTTYTGTTTCATTAACTGGCTATCACAGCTGCTTTGAAGAAAAAGGATTGCTACAAAGAACAAATACATAAATGAAAAAGTGAAATTAAGCTGCTTCTGGTTGATGGTAGACTCCTGGAAGTCAGCTGGTGGACTAAGGCTGTGCATGGCAAGTGGAAATCAAGAACTCCAGAGCTGTTTAAGAAGGGGTTTACAAAYCCAGCAGGCAACTCTGTCATGTTTGCATGGCATCTTTGCTGTTAATTAATGAAGTGGGAATGTTCCCCCCTAAAAGGAACATGCTGTTCATGTCTGCTGTGCCTCCCAGAGCAAAAGCAGACACTGAGACTGCAGAAACCACACGGATTTAGTGACTTACCACTTTGTCATCTGATGCTCCTTTCACCCCCACTTCCACCCCAGCACYGAAAGTAAACCCCCTACAAGCTTCTCTTAATTCTTTTTTTAAAAATCCTTTCAGAACCTTTGAGGGCGTATTTTGAGAGGCTGAAAACACCCTTGAAAAACCTGGAAAAACAACTGTCTCTCCTTTGTTTTCACTCCAGGCCCCTCAAAGCCCCAGCTCTAATGATGTCTGAAAAGGATTTCGTGAGCAGAACCTGGAACCTTCAGCCCAGCTGATTGATTGTGTTTAATTGCCTTTTGGTTTCGTCAAGCCTGGGCCATAAATCTGCTGTGTGTCAAGCAGAGGGAGTCGATTAATGGGGCAGTGGCTGTCTAGTCAGGTTACAGAGAAACCTCAACACAATCTGGGTGTTGGAGGACGTGTGTTTATGAAACCCCTGACGTGGTGGGCGCTGCGATGGGGGCAGGAGGTGCTGSAGGRGCACAGRCAGCAAATGTGGCACCAGGAAAAGYGAGGGGCTGCTGCCCCTTCCCTCCCCTTCTGCCTGCAGTGAGGGAAACAAAGCTGAAAGAAAACCACAGCAGATTTTTTCCTCCTTTTTGGATTGCAACAGCCAGCACAAAGGGAGCTGAGCACACACACTGGGGAGTGAGGAGCCAGCTGACACAGGCAGACAAACACAGGTCACAGAATTCCAGTCTGCATCCAAGGGACATCCTTCACCTTTAGGCTATGCCAGAGAGGCCAGGCATGAAATTCTGGGGTGATTTGAAAGCTTGCTGGAAGCACCCTGAACATAAAGTGTTGTTTCCCAAATATTAATCCGGATGAGGATCCAGAGTAGTTGTCAGCAATGAAGCAAAAAGGCAAATGAGGGGCAAGCAAAGCACTGCCAGACACAAAGGGAAAAACCCCCAAAACACCCCACTGCTTCTAACTCACAATAATAACATTTTTCCTTTTTTACCATTTTACCATTTTTATCTGGTTAGTAACATTCTTATGGACTCTTTCAGAACCCTGTCATGATTATGTCTATTTTGTGATTACTGAATATTTGTATAGTATTAGTCTCCTGATTTAAAAACCTGCAAACAGGTTTTTTAATTTTTTTACGAAATTTCTTTACAAAATTTCTTGTACAGACCCAGTGTGCATACATAATTCAAAATAAAGACACTACTTTTAGTGAAAAAATACAAAAGGGCTACTTAACTCTGAAGAACAAATCAACAGATGATATTTCATTGACCAGTGGATAAATAAATATTRCACTCCACTGACAGGACTGAGGTCTTGGATTACATCAGCTGAAGAAGCCCCACCATTTGTTATAACAGCTGTCAGGCAACAAGCCTTGGAAACTCTAAAGGAGAGAGAAAATAACTAATTTGAAAAAATATATAGGCAGATTTTTATTACTTACAATTCCCAGCAGAAACCCAAACGTTTGGGGGGTTTTTCCTTAATTCTCTGACCTGGAAAATGCAAATACTTTTTAAAAAGAGACTCACTGAAAGTAACTGAAATGCACTCAAGGAAATTGGTAACAACGGGGGGTATTGGAGAAAGGAAAAGCTTCAGCTTTCTCACTGCAGGCCAGAATTTCCTCAGGAGCTTTTGTGGTGGTGCCAAACTATTCTCAAGTGTTTTTGGCACTCAGGGTTGGACACATGGGACCACATAAGAGGATGCAGCCCAAATTTCTCCAGCAGTGTCACACCCACCCTGTCCAGCCCTGGTGGAASTGCTCCTCTGGACACCCAAAGCATCATTCACCCAAAGGGCTGATGCCCCAGCAGCAGARATGAGCTGCTCTCTCTAATAACAGAGAATTATCAGTCCTCCYTGGAAATGAGGATTTTGGAGCAGCTTGCCCAGTAATTCACTGTTKCAAGGAAAACAACCTGGTCCCAGCRCCTGGTGCWGGGCAAGGGAAACTGGACCAGGTCCCTCACAAACCATCCTGAAATATCCTGGCCCTGACCTCACTGACAGCCTCTGGGTCCAGGGAACAAAGGCTGGAGCATCAGGAAAAAACCCATCAAAATATTGGTTGACAGTCTGAGCAACAAGGACATCTTTGATCCTTCAGAGTGTATCCATCAAGGAAACCTCACCTTCAGCCTGAACTGGAAATAAAACACTCGGAAAGCAAAATTATTTGTGGTACCTGGATGTCACTTAGTCTGTTCTGGTTTGACAAAATCTAAAAACTCCCTTCTTACTTGGATTTTATATGCCATTGTCTACTATTAAATAGCTGCAACATAAAACAACTTCATTTACTTCAGACTCTGATAGGCTCATGTCATTYTGATAAAGCCAAAATAGCCAATCTCCTGTAAGGCACTCCTGTTCTAGGAAGCTTCTGACCAAACACTGCTCTCCTCTGCACAGGAATCCAATCCCAGAACTCTTGGCCAGCTGTGATAATCACAACCAAGCCAGGACCTGACATTTAACATCCCTAATAGAGGGGGATCTCTCTTGTTAAATGCATGGCTAAATCGAATTTACTGAACAATACATCCCACTGACAGCCCCCACGTGTGCCAGCACAGCTTTCCAGGACTCTGCTGCAGATCTGGGTTACCTTTGGCCAACAGCACAGATTTGCAAAATCACAGAGAAGTTTCAGCTGGAAAGGACCCTGGAGATCGTCTTGGCCAACCTTGTGTTGAAAGCAGGGCCTTAGATGAGGTTATCCAAGCCCTGGCAAGCCAAGTTCTTCAATATCTACAGCCAGGAAGATTCCACTGCTGCTCCAGGCAGTTCATCCCAGCGTCCAAGTGGTCCAAAAGAGAAGGAATTGCTTCTAACATTCAGACAGAAATGCCCTGAAGTGGCTGCTCCCTCTTCCCCTTGTTCTCTCAGCACTGTCCCCACCTCCTCTCTCCTTGGGAGCCTGACAGAAAAGCTGGMCCACAGGTAAATCTGATAAAAGGGGGTACAAAAGAACACTTGCTGCACAGAATCTGTGGCATTTCAGCTGCTTGTAACACTCAGGGCTCGTGGCAACAAAAGCTCAGAAGCATTTTCCCAGGTGCAGGAGGGACAGTCTTTCCAAGAACAAAGGGTTGGAGGTACTTCATGCTTCATCCCAACAAACTTATTACATTTACTGTGGAAAAATCAATGAATTTTTTCTAATTATTAGATCAAATTAYGCAACTACAGAACTTCCTGATTACAGAAGGGACAGATGACCTTTCAAAATCAGGTGTTGGTTGGCTTTTTTTTCCCCCCCTTACTACAGCTGGGGGGTTTTATAGAAATATTAAATAGAATAACAACTATTCTATTTTTCTTTTTTCTCAAATATATTTAGCTGCTTAAAAACATGTAAGTAAAACTAAAACATATCAAAGCTCCTAGGACTTGTCTTCTGACAATTCTTTGCTTTTCTTAAACAGTCACACACTTAAAATTTYCTGGACTACAGAAAAATCTCTAAAGCTCATCAATAGTATTAACTATTAATTAATTATTATTTATCACTTTGAAATCACTGTGCCTTTCACTAAAAATGATGCTCTCTAAACCTCAGGGTTCTGTGGTGCTTTTTTTTTTCCCTAGAGATGAAAATTGCTACCTTGTGCACACAGCTTTGCTCCTCTTGCTTCCAGAAACAAAAAAAAAGTCAATTTATTTGTCTTTAGACAAATTTGAAACTCATAACACAGCTGTAAAATTCTTACTTCTGTAAAGGCAAAATGAACCAGATATTGGGTGGCATAACATCAACAGAAAAAAGAACAAGCTACATTCTTATCTGATGCATATTTAGTATATTATAACCAAAAATTGCAGTCTTGTCTGATAGATACCACACTGCTTCTTGCTAAATTACAGTAAAAAACCAGTAAGAAACCCTCCAAACCAGGCAATATGAACTTGTTTATGGATTTGAGTTGTAACAAACCTCATTTCTGCATTGTTCTCCCATACATTACGTGGAGTTGAGTCAATACCTAAAGGAGAAACAAGAAACAAGGAAGTGCTGAAGGGAACTGATTACCCACAGATCACACCCCTCATCAGCCACATCAGTGTGAACCCACTTCCTGACAAAATGCACTCTCCWATTMATGGCAACTCTATTTTCAGATGAGRCASCAATCCCAAATCCTCAAACCCTTCTCCTCATGAATGATCCAAAGGTAGGATTTCCCCTTTCAAARTATTTCAGTGCCAGATTCTATTTTCTGCTGCCCACTTTTCCTCTTTGCAACTCCACACACACAGGATATTCTGCTTCTCCCCCCAAAACTGAGCCTTCTGTGCCCTGCTCTGGAGCCAGGCTTTCCACAGAAGGAAATCAGTCAGCAGGCAGTGGCAGGAAAGAATAAAAAACTTAATCCAGGGATTACAGTATAAAATTAGGAAAATAGCATAGCAGACTTCAGATAACATCTGTGGAGCTGTGGAACATCTCCAAGGTGCCAATCTATYTCTCTGAGAGCTAAAAAATGAACACAGAAAAACCAAATCACCTGTTTGAAAGAAAATCAGGGCAACAAATAAGCTTACATTGGTAAACAGCACCTTTCCACCACACTTGTGCATGTTTTTATCCTGTTATTTTAAAAAGGTATCCAAGTAGTAGAGATGCACTTAAATCCATTTCAAAACAAGCAGAGTAAGATTCAACATCTTCTGAGAGACTTTAAAAAATGTTAAAACCAGACATGTGTCATTACAAACACTGTGGTTTCTGTCACAGAAGCCACTGCTGCTGCTAACAGGAATAGAGGCTGTGGGGAAAGGGAATTTTGGTTTCCAGTGGAGTCAGAGGGAATTTTCCAATCAGATAATTCCTAATTGAAAACCACCAGTTTTTAACTGGAGCTTTTTTAGAAAGTTTCTTGGGGTTGGCATGGGATTTTTCAGTCAGGGCAGCAAGAGGCAGAAGGGAACCCAAGAACAGTTTGGTGTCTGGAGCACTTCCACAGCACGTGGGGAAATCACACACCGATTCCCTCTGCAGGCTGACCTGCAGCAGTGTGAGCACAAAGTTCCTACCTCTGCCCCAAGCACAGGCTGCTTTGGGGTGTCCTCCTGCTTCCAAGTTAAAAAAAAAAGGAAAAAAATACAACAGAAAAATTTAAACTCTTGCCATGATGCCTCTTCCCATATGTTAYGATTTCTTTTTTTTTTTWAATCTCCCATGCAAASAGTCCTCCAGCCTCTCCAGAGTGAACCAGAAACCTCACTAATTAAAGGATACAGCCTAAATAAAAAGAGAACACACTTTAGGTCCACRTTATGAACACTTCAAGCCATTTTCCACCAAAGGCTGCACAGATGTTKACTCAAATAACCCATGCTACTCACAAGTAGGCATTTTACAAGACAGAGGCAAAAGCATGATTCCTGAAAGGATTGCTTTGTAATAKAGGATCTGTGATAAGGTCTAAAGGAAGCTTGTCTGGACGTGTTCCATCACTTGATGTTCAGGAAACCATTTTGTTTGACACAAAGGATTAGGAAAAATAAGCTGCATGACATTTATTTTGTAATTTTAACATTAATATCTGTAGAAACATTTTATTGTCAGTACAAAAGTTAACAGATTTTTAATACTTATTTTACCCAATTAAAAATTATTTTTTAAAAAAAAAACCAAAACAAAACAAACACA